>JAXIVJ010006248.1:15000-57500 GCA_036785665.1 Chirona hameri
TTGGTCACATGTAGGTCCAGTGTTGGATTTTTCATTCATGACCTGTCCCCGGAGAGTAAAAATCCATAGGTGGAGAGTAAAATTGTGTCAGGCAAGTTCAGATTTTCATTTGTGTTTTAATTATTTTACTTGGAAATAAAAATCCTGATTTTTAATAGATATTAAATCCTTGTGTCGGTAAGATCAGGCGAAAAGAGGGCAAATTTCCTGAACAAATATGAAGAGAGCAAAATTCTTTGGACCCAAAAAGTCCAGAAAATGGCCCAAATTCCAAGGCTGTGTAGGTCACTCGGGTCATTTATAGGTCATTTGGGTAACATGAAGGTCACTGGTCATTTAGAGGTCACTCGGGTCATTTAGAGGTCACTTGGGTCACATGAAGGTCACTTGGGTCACATGGAGGTCACTCGGGTCATTTAGAGGTCACTTGGGTCACATGAAGGCCACTGGTCATTTAGAGGTCACTGCGGTCATACAGCTATCACTAGGACCAAGAAGGTGTCAATTTGTCAAACACATTTTGTAACACGGGTCCACAGGGCTGTCTCTCGAGCTGGCGTGTGGCACTCGACCCTGTTGCGCGCCTCCACTGAGATCCCGCTGTGAACAGTGGAGTGTACTGCTGTAGTCTGTACTATAGTGTATCGGTTGGGTGAATGTGCTGATTAACACGCAGTACATGCACGCCACACAGTGTGCACGGTCGGAGCTAATTGTCAGGTTCCCGAGCTGCGTGTATGTCGTTAGTGGTCCGGTACCAGTGTCCTGGCGTTGGGAATTTAGGTGGAAAACGACGCCCTATGTGTACTATTTGTACACTCCTTTTCCCGAGTTTTACTGGGAATTTTCCACTCCTTAATTTTAATGTTTTGACAAATTGGAACCATGATACTGGTTTATGAATGCAACGGTAGGGACAGCCTGTGGAGGGAAAGACAAGCATTGGCATAGGTAATAACTAATTCTGGTGAGCGGGTAATTGGGTATTCACAAAGCTTTCTGATCTGTTTATTAGTTGATTTTTCCACTCTTTATACTTATTTTGAGGCATAATTTTGCACTCCATACCCCAGCAGCCTAAAGCAATGCTAGGACCCTGTTCCGATACTGCAGTATAACACCGCCTTGTCTGCCCCGACAGCCCGCTGCACCACGAGGAGCTGATGACGGCGGCGCCTACCCCAGCAGTCTAAAGCAATGCTAGGACCCTGTTCCGATACTGCAGTATAACACCGCCTTGTCTGCCCCGACAGCCCGCTGCACCACGAGGAGCTGATGACGGCGGCGCCGTGCGTCATCCTGGGCCCGCCGCTGCCGGCCGGGCCGTCACCCGTCATCATGGGCGTCATCAGAGAGCCGGCAGCCCCGGCCCCGGTCCCGGCTCCGGCGCCCGTACCCCTGATGTCTCTCTCGGCTCAGCCGCTGGCGGGTCCTGTGTTCCTACAGCCGCTTCCGCCGCCGGGCGTGGCCGCCCCCGTCCCGGCCCCCGCCCTGGCTCCACCTGCCCCGGCTCCGGCACCAGGTTTGGCCGCCCCCGTCCCCGCCCTGGCTACACCCACCCCGGGCCTGGCCGCACCCCTCCCCGTTCCCGTCTCCGTCCTTGCGTCCTCTCCGGTCTCCGTGGCTCCGGCTCCAGCTCCGGCCCCGGCCCCTGTCCCGGCTCCGGCCCCGGCACCGGCTCTGGCGGCGGCGACGGCCCCTAATGACGTCAGCAGGCCGTCAGCTGACGGAGCTGTGACGTCAGACGGGACGGCTGGTCTGTCCGTCTTCAGGATGGATGCCTCTGAGGTGAGAAATGTGCTACGTTTGGGGGTTGGTGTGTGCCTGGCTGTATTGCGGGTGTGTGTCTGGGTGTAGATGTTGGTGTGTGTCTGGCTGTATTGCGGGTGTGTGCCTGGGTGTAGATGTTGGTGTGTGCCTGGGTGTAGATGTTGGTGTGTGCCTGGCTGTAGATGTGGGTGTGTGTCTGGGTGTAGATGTTGGTGTGTGTCTGGGTGTAGTGCGGGTGTGTGTCTGGGTGTAGATGTTGGTGTGTGCCTGGGTGTAGTGTGGGTTTGTGTCTGGGTGTAGTGCGGGTGTGTGTCTGGGTGTAGATGTTGGTGTGTGTCTGGGTGTAGATGTGGGTGTGTGCCCGGCTGTAGATGTGGGTGTGTGTCTGGGTGTAGATGTTGGTGTGTGCCTGGGTGTAGTGTGGGTTTGTGTCTGGGTGTAGATGTTGGTGTGTGTCTGGGTGTATATGTGGGTGTGTGCCCGGCTGTAGATGTGGGTGTGTGTCTGGGTGTAGATGTTGGTGTGTGCCTGGGTGTAGTGTGGGTTTGTGTCTGGGTGTAGATGTTGGTGTGTGTCTGGGTGTAGATGTGTGTGTGTGTGTGTGCCCGGCTGTAGATGTGGGTGTGTGTCTGGGTGTAGATGTTGGTGTGTGCCTGGGTGTAGTGCGGGTGTGTGTCTGGGTGTAGATGTTGGTGTGTGTCTGGGTGTAGATGTGGGTTTGTGTCTGGGTGTAGATGTTGGTGTGTGTCTGGGTGTAGTGTGGGTGTGTGCCCGGCTGTAGATGTGGGTGTGTGTCTGGGTGTAGATGTTGGTGTGTGTGTCTGGGTGTAGTGTGGGTTTGTGTCTGGGTGTAGATGTTGGTGTGTGTCTGGGTGTAGATGTGGGTGTGTGTCTGGGTGTAGATGTGGGTGTGTGTGTCTGGGTGTAGTGCGGGTGTGTGTCTGGGTGTAGATGTGGGTGTGTGTCTGGGTGTAGATGTGGGTGTGTGTCTGGGTGTAGATGTTGGTGTGTGTCTGGGTGTAGTGTGGGTGTGTGCCCGGCTGTAGATGTGGGTGTGTGTCTGGGTGTAGTGTTGGTGTGTGCCCGGCTGTAGATGTGGGTGTGTGTCTGGGTGTAGATGTTGGTGTGTGTGTCTGGGTGTAGATGTGGGTGTGTGTCTGGGTGTAGATGTGGGTGTGTGTGTCTGGGTGTAGTGCGGGTGTGTGTCTGGGTGTAGATGTGGGTGTGTGTCTGGGTGTAGATGTGGGTGTGTGTCTGGGTGTAGATGTTGGTGTGTGTCTGGGTGTAGTGTGGGTGTGTGCCCGGCTGTAGATGTGGGTGTGTGTCTGGGTGTAGTGTTGGTGTGTGCCCGGCTGTAGATGTGGGTGTGTGTCTGGGTGTAGATGTTGGTGTGTGTGTCTGGGTGTAGTGCGGGTGTGTGTCTGGGTGTAGATGTGGGTGTGTGTCTGGGTGTAGATGTTGGTGTGTGCCTGGGTGTAGTGTGGGTTTGTGTCTGGGTGTAGATGTTGGTGTGTGTCTGGGTGTAGATGTTGGTGTGTGTCTGGGTGTAGTGTGGGTGTGTGTCTGGGTAGTGATGGCCACGTTACGCTACGGTATGGTTTTTTGGTAACACGTAGCTCAAGAAATCATTCCGTGGCGTAATTGAAGTATTTCGTAGCGTACTACCGAACAATATGCCAATAACGTAACTGCTACGCAAGGTATTTCATAGCATAACATCAGGGGGCGGCGCCATGATACATCCGGGAATTTTTAGAACCGTGCGGTGCTCTTTTCGTCATTAAATTGGTCTCCGAAACCCAAATGTCTGCTGGAGGTTCTCCAATGCATGCCCGGACACACATGTGTTCTCGATTAGGTTCTCTAAAGCCACGGCGCTAACTCTCATCGATAACTTTTCTAGAATTAAGGTCTCAAGACGTGTTTTCAGTGTAGGTACTGTTATCACAAACGTTTTGAAAATCCAAGAAATGCTGTGCAGCAAAAGCGGTGTGATATTTTTGAGCGGTGTGGTATTCGTTGAGTTTGTATAATGCCTAGACTTTTACGGCTTATTTTACGTTTAACTTAGTTTTAATATTAATATATATTAATATAACGTTTTTTGGTACTATTATATTTTAATTTCGAAGAGGTCATAAATGATAAAACTAATTATAATTTGCCTAGTTTTAATCAAACTTGTATATTGTGACGTCACTGAATTTGCAATATCATAAAAGAAGTTCTCGACATTTTTTCTTCTCAGTTTGAAATACTTTTGATAAAATAAGTCCGTATCATTTGAGGGAACACATTTTCGCGGTCAGGTTCCGTGTTAAGTAGAGCTTGTTGCACAGACCCTGACCCAACCATCAGACCTCGCAATTCCTGGTAAACGGGCAGAATTTAGAAGCGAAAGTTTTGCGTACCCGAACATACCTGGACAAGGTCCTTTACCTGGACAAGGCCTTCTGACGTCACCTGACCTGACCCTGTGCGACGAGTGCGACCGCTGCCACCAGCCGCAGGCCATCCTAGTCAGGGACAAATAGCGAGTGCCGAAGCGACTCGAACCCAGCCTGCCACACTGAGTGAGGTCTGAAGCCCAGCGCTCTCCCGTCTGATCTACAAGGGCGGACAAGTTAATACTGGATAAACTTGCGAGCCTGATAGCTTTATTGGTTTCTGATCTATTGCTATTGCGAATGGTCCTCAGGAGAAGGACAATATTGACCCGCCAGTCAATGTCGTGTTAAGTGTCATGCACCAGTAACAATCAGTCAGATTGCTGGTGCTAACAATCCGTGTTAGCTATGGCCGTTGCATCAACTATTTTCAATAATGATGATGCTTTGTGCTACGAATATCTTCGCAACTGTCTGTCACTAAATAAATGCACGACGGCTGGTTGATAGGAAAGTTAGAAATGTGGATGAACGAAAAATCACTGTTACATACTGTTGATTTTCCTGGCATCTTTTGTATCGTAGTACGATATATCCTAAGCTACGTTTAACGAAAAAAAAGCGTAATCGGTAACGTACCAAAATATAACGTAACGTAATTCGGTAGCGTAGCTTTGGCCTAAAAACAATCCGTAACGTAGCGTAATTCCGTAGCGTAGCGTAGACCATCACTGTGCCTTGGTGTGTGTGACGCGCCTTCATCAGGCAATGAGATTGAGAAGACTGCAATCTTGCTTCAAATTACCTGCCGCAGTGCTTTTTTGTTTGGTCAGCGCAACAGTGTTTAGCGTTTACCTTTGTAACCGATGTTGTTTCCTTTTTCAGGGCGCTGACGATTTCCTCGGGAGGTGAACGAAACTGATCGACTAACATCTAGCGAGAAAACATCAAACTACTGCTTCAGACTCCGCCGCCAGGGGCGCTAGCATCTCGCCCACCGGCGACACGGAAAATGGAAAGAACAAACGGGAGACTGAAGTGAACTGCAGGAGTTTGAGACTGACTACGTGAAAATAGAGGGTGTCTCTGCGCTAGAAAGGTCACTGAACTTTCGGTGAACTGAACACTGAACTTTCGGTGAACTGACGCGAGACTGAAATAAAGCGGCCGTCTCAGCATGCCGCTGCTAGAAGTGTCCACATATAGCGTACATGCGTGTGATTTGTTATAAACCAGTTCGCATTTCACAAATCACAAACACTTGGTTGCCAATGGTAGGCACTAGGCATTCGAGTCCTTCGAGGTCATACATGCACTGCTGAGGTCTCTACGATCGACTCGGCTGCGGCTCGATCCGTACACCGGGAGTGCAATGCCCAGCCCAGGACTTGGTTGCTCGGGAAGGCGAGTACACAGGGTGCGCGATGTTTAGCCCAGCGCCCGGCATCGAGGGTCGAGGGTGACTAAGACGTACACTGGTTGTTGTGCTACATATCTAACACCTGGTGTTCTGTATATAGTACGATGCTTCGATAAACGAAACTAACCATTTTTCTTCCTTTGTAAATTCCATTCTGGATTGTCATGCCGTCAGTGTCAACATGTCCTGGTTTGTGATGTTCGTGATCAGGCTTTGGATGCGAGATAGATTTAGCAGGCTGATACCGGCTTGGATTGACTGGAACAGCTTCTACCCATTGAGATAGGACATCAACGAAAACGCGAGGCAACTATACGATTGCACCTGCGCAGAAAGTACCGACATCTGTGGACCCCTTCGCACGAAGCTGTGCTGTGCGTGCACCGCATCTTCTCTCGGCCAGACCTGACCGTACGGTTAATGTAGTCTATGATTGTATGTTCACGCTACGGTTTATGTTGTTCTGGTTGCGTGCTACGATCACTGATCAGCTGAGTTTCAGTGCGCCCCGACTGCGCCGTACGGTTTATGATGTTCTCGTCAGTCTGGGAGCTTGGCAGGCGTAAATCGGCGATCGGTCATGTTTGTTTTAGTTTGTTGGAGGATGTCTGTGTGTGTGCTGCACGTGTGCTGTCGTTAAATCTCTGCATATTTTATCAGTGGTGGGTGGAAGTACGGTAAATACACTGATGGTGTTGTATTGGTATTGTTTCAAGTTAAAGTACAGGCCACTTCAAAAGTAATGGTAGGTACCAGACTGGTTATTGATTAAACGTTTTTGGAACGATTCAATCATTATTTGTTTTGGAATCTGAATGATTCAATTACCGTTTGATTCACTGGTAAAATTGTGAGAATTGATTCTTTCCGATGCAAAGAATCAAAACAAATATTCTAATCGATTCATGTTTGATTCACCATTTAAACATATTTGGTGAGTTTATGACAAATCAATAAAAATGGAAACATATATATGATCAATAAAACATTGTTACAGCAATACTATTTCAGTATACATGAATGCAGCCACTGGGACTGCATGTATTTTCACAATTTACCAGTGTACTGGAAGCGTTAAGAATCGTTAAATCTTTGGATTCAATCAGCCTTGATTTGATGAGGGTTTTAATTCAATCACGATTCATGAATCAAAATATGTGGTGGATCAATTATTTTGTATCAAGGAATTTCGATTGAACGATTCCAATCGATTCAATCAGTGTCTCATCAATAACCAGTCTGATAGGTACTAGTAGGGGCGCCACAGTCGTGGTTGCTGAGTTGCTGAGGCGCCCTAAAGTTGCTGAGGCGCCCTAAAGCACGAATCGTCATCAGTGGCGAGTTAGATGATCGCCTATATCTTCTAAACCATTTGTCGGAATCATTGGACATTCCTACAGCATGGAATTTGAGTCATGATAATTGTCTTATCAATCACTGGCGGATCCAGGGGAGGGGGCATTTCCCCTCCCCACAGGAATCTCGGGGGGGGGGGGGATTAAATACAAAAGTATACCCCCCCCCCGCGCGCGTTCCCTGCACTGAACGTTAAACAAAATCATCGTAGGAGAAAACTGGCGAAGTTAACAATTTTGCGTGGAAAGTTAACAATGTATTGTAAAAATTGCCTTTGCAGCAGTCAAATCAGTGTCGGCTCGTCATATGAGGCAACTGAGGCCGGGCCTCACCTATTATTTAGGAAGAATGTGCTTTGAAATATCCATTGGTGACCATAGAAAAAAGATGTGTGTGATTCCCGTTCTGCACATCGCAGTGCATTTTATTATAGCATATCACCGAAATTCTCCGGCTCTTCCATCCACCCGCCAGCCACCGAACGTTTGCCATACTACAGCAAACCACTACGAGCCGACTGAGGCCCGGCCGGCCTGCCGTCTCACCGCCTCCGCCCGTTCAGCCCAGCAACTGAGGCACCAGCGGGCGAACGCCTCTAAACCGAAGATTCTGCGCTCTGCCGGGCAATGGTAGCCTGCGCTCTGCTGAGGCACGGATGCTTTGGGCCTCAAAGCGATTATTCGGCTCCTAGGAGTCGTAGCGACGGAAATCAAAGTTCATGAATAAGAGAACATGTTTATCTATCAATCTGGCCACTTTTTTACTATCATCTATAATCCATATTATGCTATTTTATCATCGTACCGCAGTCTGCTAGCGTCGGCGTTGGCGGCCGCATAAAGCGGCAACTTTTAAATCCCCTGCAACCGTATGACGATGTTTCCATCGAACTGCGGTGTTCTTTAGATAAGTGAATATTCATCACCATAGGGACATTCTTCAATATTACGTGAGATATAACTTAATTTTGGCGTTATAATTCGTTACGGGTATGTGATGCTCCAGCAAATGTCGCAGCTCTCTCGCGCGGCTGCATGTTTTTTTTTGTTTTTTTTTACTACCCGGACCGGCCTATAGCCATTTCCCGGGTTTGGGAAATTACTTCTGGCAATTTGCCAGGCAAAGAGTTACGTTAATCGGTTTATGTGGACCCGAGCAAGCAAGGGAATAGGGTAGCTATTTTACGTTAATTAATTACGTTAACCGGTTTATGTAGACCCGGAAAATTTACTGTTCAAGTAAATATAATACTAACATTACGTTAAGTATTTCGTTCAAGGTCAAATATAATATCTATCATTACGTTAAGTATTTCGTTCAAGGTCAAAAATAAGTCAAACACGAGACACACATGCATACATATTTTTATTACAATACACCTGTACAATGTCAGTGTTGATGGAGCCGTGGGGGTGCCGTCATTGCCACAAAGGGAGACTGTTGCCAATCTCCCTGGCTCCGGCGCCTCGGCGAGACCTGGTTGTGGGGTGTATTTAGCTGGGCGAAAAGTCCTGAATAATAAAAAAACCCAGCGTCTAAGGCAAAGGGGAAAAAACCTGCGCGGTGGGCCAAAAATGCGCAAGGCCAAAAACCCCTGTTATATTTGGTTAGCTAAACGTGTTTGGTAGAGATAATCTAAGAGGAGACCTATTAATTCAGGATAACTATCACCTAACAGTGTTTGAAGATTTAATGTGATGCCATTTTGTTGTGTGTAATTAATAATGTTCTGTCGTTTATCGTTGTGTACTGGGCAAGTAAGAAGTAAGTGCTTGATTGTGTAGCGCAGATAACCTGGGCAATGTTGGCAATTTGGTGGCGGGAGATTCTCCATAATATAATAATGAGTAATTTTTGTATGACCGAGACGGAGGCGCGCCAAAATTACCTCCTTCTCTCTACAATTCTGATGACTTGATATAAAATGTTGGACTTTTGGCTTGATTGGATCAAGATGAAAATGCGGAGCGGCGTCCCACTCGCTCTGGCGCAGTACGCTAAGTTGAGAATTAATATAATTTAACACGTCTGATACTGGGCTTGGAAGTTGGTTTACTGAAGGTAATTCTAGGCTCAATTTCGCAAGTCTGTCGGCTTCCTCGTTTCCCGGGATACCTGCGTGTCCTGGGATCCAGAGGAATTTAATACTATTGTTTTTACTGTTTAAATACTTAATTAGCTGTCTGATTTTAAATACTATCGGGTTTCTACAGTCACTAATCGAGGAAATGGCCGTGAGCGAGGCGGACGAGTCTGTGCAAATGACTACTTCCTTAAGTTTTTCTTTTCTGACATATATTAATGCTAATAAAATGGATGACAATTCCGCTGTGTATACGCTATTTATGTCGGGAAGTCTAAAGTTATTGCTAACTGTGTTTGTGTAGAATGCACCACCGGTTCGGCCGTCGCTTCGAGAGCCGTCTGTGTATATGTATGTGTATGTGTTGTGTTGTGCTTTGTGTTCGTTGAAGAGTGTGTGTGTCTCTGCCGCCGTGACTGTGTTTTTGTTGTGTGTGAAGAGGCGGTGTGTGTCTGGTGTTGTGTCGAGCCAGTGAGATGTGAGTGGTGGCGTTGGCATTGTGTTGATGTGTGGAATGTTGAATAGTGCGAGTGTCTGTCTGATTCTGTGACTGATGAGTGGGTGTCGTTTTTGTAGTAGTGTTTGTCGTCTTGTGGGTGCGGGGTGATTTAAGATGTGGAATGTTGGGCGTGTGGGGTGTGAACTTGCTCTGGTGTAGAATCTAAGTAGTGTGTATTTGCGTCGGCGGCAGAGTGTGGGAATGTTTGTGTCGATGTGTAAGTTTGTGGTGTTGGTGGTGCGGCAGGCTCCAGTCACGATCCGCAAGGCAGCGTTTTGGACAGTTTGCAATTTTTTAATTTGTTTGGAACATATGTCATCAAATAAGAATGCGTTATAGTCCAGTACTGGGCGTATCAGGGAAGTATATAGTTGGAGAAGAGTGGCACGATCTGCGCCCCACTCTCGACCAGCCAATGACTTCATAATATTAATTCGTCTCGTACATCTCTGCACTAAATCATTGAAGTGTGGGATGAACGAGAGACGTGTGTCTAGCGTTATTCCCAGATACTTGAATGATTTGACGAAAGGGATAATTTGATTGTTATATTTTAATGGAATGTAGGGTTCCACATATGCAGGTTTCTTTGAAAAAATTAGAGATTTACTTGGAGAAATTTCCAGACCCCATTGGTCGCACCATACCTTTATATCAATGAGTACTAGTTGTAACATTTTGCTGGCTTGATCGACACTCGGGTGCGAGAACCACACCGCCAGGTCATCAGCGTACATTGAAAATTTAAGACCTTTGTCGATCTTGTTAATATTACTGAAAATGTCGTTAATCATAATTAAAAATAGGGTCGGGGAGAGGACCGATCCCTGTGGGACACCGTGGTCCTGATTTTGATTTGGAGAATATGTGTTGCCGCACCTTACATTAAAAGTTCTATTTTCTAAAAAGTTTTGGATAAATTTAGCGAGTCGACCTCGAATTCCGGCCTTATGAACCTTTACTAGAAGTGCAGTCTTATTGACTCTGTCAAACGCAGCTCTCAAATCAAGAAAGAGGGCAACTGTGACCTCTCTCCCTCGAAAGCCGCGCTGGACAGAGTCGATAAGACCAACTAAATTGTCCGCAGTGGAGCGACCAGGTCGAAAACCACTTTGGTGTGGGGAAAGTAAATTATTTGTTTCAATGTATGTCCTGATGCGTCCATTAACCATGCGTTCGAATAGTTTACATGCACAACTAGTTAGAGAAATAGGGCGATAGCTAGCGGGAGAAGATTTGGGTTTGCGAGGTTTAATTATAGGAATTAGCGTACTATTATGCCAAGATTCAGGGAAAGTGCCATCAAACCACATGGTATTGAAGGCTGTTAGTAAGTTGGTGAGACCAGTCTCTGTCAAGTTTTTAAAGAAGGAGTAGTCAATTTGATCTGGTCCTACAGAAGTTTTACCACATTTACCTATAGCGTACGTTAACTCTGAGTTGGCAAAAAGAGAGTTGTAGATTTCTACGTTATTAGAGTCAAAGCTAATAGATTGAAATTGATCGTTAAGTTGGTTATTAAAAGTTGGTGTACATTGTTGCGTTGATGATATGTTAGCGTAGTGTTGTGCAAATTGTGTTGCCACCTCTAGGGGAAGCGTGTAAGATGTGTTGTGTATTTGTAAGTGTGGGATTTTGTATGCCGGTGGTCTTTTATTTGAAAACGATTTAATTAATGTCCAAATTTTTGAGAGGGAGGTAAATCGATTAAAGGTAGATGAGAATTCCTGCCAAGATTCTTTTTTTGCTTTGTCAATGATTGTTTTAGCCAAAGAGCGGGTTTTCCGTACTTCGTGTTCGTTTTCTGCAGTTATACAAGATTGAAATTTTCGAAATGCTCTTTTCCGGAGGGCAACAGCTCTTTGGCATTCTGTGTTCCACCACGGGGCAGTACGCTGCCTCGGGTGGTGTTGTGTGTGTGTGCGTGTGTGTGGAATGTGCTGGTGTGCTGATGCGAGAATAGTGTTTAAAAATGTGTTAATGTCGGTCTGGGAGTCTGCGGGGTGACTAGTGTCAATGTGTTTTTGAAAGGAGGACCAGTCGGCTTTGCGAAGGTTCCATCTAGGCAGAGAGTAAAAATTTGTCTGTCCTGAAGGGACTTGGAGTTCTAAGTGAATTGGGAAATGATCGCTAAAAAGAGGGTCAGATTGTGCGTTAAATGTAAAAAGAGTCGCGATGCGTGGTGTGGCGAAGGCGAGATCGATGGCGCTGTAAGTCACCTCGCCTCCTGAGTGGTGTACGTGTGTGGGTGATTGGTCGTTAAGGAAGACCAAATTATAGCGGTCCAGTAGGTCCAGCATAATTTGGCCTCGAAGAGAGTTCCGAAGGCAGCCCCACGCCCGACTATGCGCGTTGAAATCGCCCATAATCAGACATGGGGTGTTAATATTTGTAATAAGCTGGGAAAGAGAATCAATGTCTATGTCCTCGGTAGGACGGAAATAAATTGAGATAAGAGTTAGTTCTAGCTGAGCGATTTTAATATTGACGCCGACTGCGTCTAAGGTTGTTTGAAGGTCGATTTGGTGATGCAAAAGTTGGTTTGAAATAAGCAAAGCCGAGCCGCCTCGGCGAGGTGATGCATTTACGTTATTTGTGTAGAGACTATAGCCGGAGATTTTAAGAGTATAATTATTAAAGTCGGCGTCAATGAAATGGGTTTCCTGAACAGCGGCTACTAACGGATTATTATTTAAGACATAATGTTTGAATTGCCCCCAATGTGATATTAAAGATCTAACATTCCATTGGAGGACGAATTCAGTTTGATTTTGGTTCATCGGGAGTTGCTATTCTGACCGCGCCTTGCGGTCGCTCGTGTCCGTCTCCGGCGGGGTGGTCGGGTCCGTTCAGGGAGCTGGCCAGGGCGGGAGGGAGACAGAGACCGGGGGGAGGCGCGGGAGGGCGGAGAGTGGTAGCCAGCGAAGCAGGGCGAGGGCGGAGGGCGGTAGCGAGCGGGGCGGGGCTGGGAGGTGGGGACCCGGCTTCCAAAAGCCCGGATGAGGGACGCATCGGTCTCCTCCGCGGAAGAGTCCCCGGAGTCTTCCCCCGAGGCCTCGACCGCTGACTCCGCCTGATGTTCGGCGGGGGTGGGAGTTTGTGCCGCTTGGGCACGGCCGGAGTCCTGGAGGGACTCGGCTGGCGAAGGGCAGGGCCCGCTCGGGTCTGCCGTTGGTGACGTCACGCTGGGCCGCTCCGGCGGAGCTGCCAGCGGCACCAGGGGGGGGGGGGGGACCCACGTGGGGCCCGACGGGGTGAGGGCGCGGGTGGGGTTCGGTGGGGTGGGGGAGTGGCGGCCAGGCGCTGGGGGCTAGCGCTGGGATGGGAGGGGGGGGGGGGGGCGGCGGGGCCCTCCCGGCGGGCTCGGGTCTCCTCGACCCAGGCCGCTCGGGCAGGGCAGTCCCGGAACCACGCTGGGTAGGGACCGCCGCAGGACACGCACAGCAGGGCTGCGGTGTCACCACCGACACAGTCATCTGTATCGTGCGACTGGGCGCACTTGCCACAGGTGGAGTGGCTGGCGTGACAGGAGCGCTGGTGGTGGCCGAATCTCCAGCAGGCACGGCACTGCTGGGGACCCGGGGTCCACGCCGTTACGGGTACAGTAATGTACCCGCAATGAATCCGGTCGGGGAGGACCAGTCCCCTAAACCGGAGCCGCACCATGGGGTTCGGACCGGGCCTCTTCGACCCCATCCTGACCACCTCGGTCACTCCCTGAGACACGAGCTCGAGGAGGAGCACGGTCTCTGTCAGCGTGCTGACGTCCGGGGAGTAGATGAACCCTTGGCAAGAGTTCATGCGGTCGGGTGCAGACACCTCGCATGGCCTGTCCATGAAGGACTTCAGGGCCATGATGGCGTCAGTCTGCTGACCAGATCTGGTCTTAATCAGCAGAGCCCCTGAGCGGATGGTGCGGGCGCTGTGGACTTCTCCGCAGATTGCCACCAGGCAGCGGCGCACTGCGAAGGGGTTGGCGTGTCTCATCGACCCGCCGTCCTTGCGCTGGACCAGCAGGAGTGCCGGTCCGTCCGGGGGAGAGGTGTCCGGCGGGAGCCGGGCACCGGGACGGCCTGGCTCCTGAAGGTGACCAGGGGGGAGACCCCTGAAGGGGGTCGGGGTCGGGGGGATGGTAGCCCGGCGCCTGCCAGGCCCCTGGACGGGGCGGGCGGGGCCCCTGAGGGGGGCTGGGAGGGGGCGGGCGGGTCCCCTGAGGGGGGCTGGGAGGGGGACCGTCCAGGGGGCGCGCGGTCGCGCGCCGGGGAACCCCGGAGGGGGGTCGGGCGGGTCGGGGTGGCGGGGCGGGCGGGGCCCCTGAGGGGGGCTGGGAGGGGGACCGTCCAGGGGGAGGGCGGTCGCGCGCAGGGGAACCCCGGAGGGGGGTCGGGCGGGTCGGGGGGGGGGGGGGGGGCGGGGTTCCGGGGGGTAGCCATCGTCGTGGCTCAGGAGGGGAAGGATGGGGGCTAACTGTTTACGTTAATTGCCACACACGACAGAACGTGTTGGCAACTGCAAATTAACTTCTCAAGACTGGAGGGGACCTAAACCGTGGAGGAGGCCTATTGCCAATACAAAATTTGTATCTAATGAATCTACCTACTTAAAAATATCTAAAGTCTACCTATCTAAGGGTCTACAACCCTGCCACACGCACGTGGTCAGGGTTCCGCACCCGGAAGCGGTGGAGGGCTGGAGCAGGCTGGCTGGAAGGCGTCCGAAGGTCCGATGTCGATGAAAGGATGGCTGCATGGTCCCAGGCCGGCCGAGGCCGCCGCCAGTCCGGCCTCCAGAGGCTGGCGCAAATGCGCATGCGTAATACGATCTGCTCGAAGGCTCAGATTCGAATGCTGCCGCGAGGTGTCAGCCCAGGCACTAGATGGCGCCAGGTGGGACCTTTTTAAAGCTGCCGGTTTTCTTTGCATATACTGTAATCTGTATATAGTAGAGCTATGATTGAAAGCAAAGTCTTTGATAAAATTTCCGAACTAAAGAGTTGAGATTTTGGCACCGCCGGATTCAATGGAGACCTGTGGAGAGATGTGGAGAGATGTGGACGTCCAACCAAACGCCTGGAAGCGGCCGTAAATTGGCATACGTTCAGACATGATTTGAGAGAAACCTAAGTAATTTGAACGCCTTTTCATGTTTGTTTCAGAATCTTGGAACGTCATGAAAAGCGTGGGCGTGAAACTTCGATCTTGTCTTGAGTGAACCCCAACCCCTGTCCCCTTATGCAAAATGTATTTGCATAGGTATTTGAGCTCCTCTCGTCTTGATCTACCTCACGGTCACGGACAGGGCTAAACAAATGGTTTCGTGGTTGTCGTCGAAATTAAGACCTTAGTTGGTGGTTGCCGTCCTGCGATATTCAAATTCATAGTGCAAAATGTGCGCAATTGGTGCCATTATACACCCTAGTGCACTATCAATACTGCCGGACTTTTTCAGACTTCAATATTGAGCAGTACCTGAAAGCAGAAAACGGGATGTCGATACATTTATCAAAAAAAATTGACGTGCGCACATGGAGCTAATTCCATTGCCGCATTGAGCGTCTCCCTGCCATCATTGGTTCGGAAAATAACTGCTAACCAGGATGGGCATTGTACAAATATTGCCACCCCCGTCAATAGCGTTCGGCTGAGACCCAATCAAAAGCGATTTATGTCTGTACCTGATTTTGCGTTGTGCATATGCCCCTGTGACTTCTCACAACCATCGTCACAACTTCAGCGCGTGGAATTTCTTAAATCCAAAAACTTCAGCGTCACTGCACACGTTTGGACAATAATTCAGCGCGTCGCACAGCGCACTGTACTTCCCCAGCGCCACTCGCGCGCAGCGCACTGAATGACTGAAGGGGTCAATGTGTTAAAAATGGTTGAAATCGGAATGTCGGGCCGGCCGGGCGGGAGTTACGCTGGACGGACCACCCGCTGTGTCCGCCGGCCGCCGCGCCGCGGACAGGGAGGGGGCAAGAAGGAATGCCGCTTGGATGGCCGTTGGTGGCACGTGGGTCCGGGGACTGGTCAGAACAATGAAAGGGTAAGACCGGAAGGGACGTGTTTGCTGATACCAGTAACTATGCCAGAAAAAGCATACTAAATATACCAGATTCAGCAGACATTAGGACAACCGCGACAACCAAGGGTATGCGCAGTATGACATTGGTCCCTTGTAAAAGGGTCGCCAGGAGTGGTCGTCCGGACCGTCCGGACGACAGCCGTGGTTGTCTCGCCGATACAGTATATAGTATTTAGTGTATAGTATACCTAAGTATACCTACAGTATAGTTTTTTGCTGCGTGAGTGATTTGGAATGTAATTGTAAACCCGCGCAGCAAATGTAATTGTAAATGTAATTGTAAACACGACGGCGTGTTTTAGAACGAAGGCATGCGAGAAGCAGAGGTCGAAACAAAAACATATGCCTAGCACATACAGATACAGCTGGGTTAGGATAGGTGGATTGGGCTAGGGTAGACAATTCATTATTTTTGACTCGGTAACCTCGGCAGGACACCGAATGTGGTCGCCGAAATTACATGTCCTTGGTTGCCGGTGAGGACGACAAAACGACAAGATATTTTAGCCCTGGTCAAGGGTCATGTGACTATAACTTTACAAATCAGAATATGTGTCAAATTGTTCACAAGTAGGGTACTGAAAGTTTCACCGCAATCGGTTGGTATTTACGCGAGTTATTCCCGAAAAACCGAGGGGGGTGCATCAACCCAAGATTACTTTACTAATAAGGTTTGTTCACTAGGGAAATCGAACCGCCGCAGTGACGTCACACTATTTGGCAGGAATATTCCTTCATATGGTAGTAGTTAAAGAAGACGTTCTTGACGCAGATAATACAAAACCGAAGTGATATTTCTATTTGTTTTCTAAAAGCTTGTCGGTGGTGGAAAAAGATAAAAATAGATCAGATAGGAACATGAGTGACATGCAACTTGAAAGACCGTGATTAAATTACTTTGGAAAGACCCATGTTGATGTTCTGGGCATTTTGCTGAGAGCAATTCAATTACTTTTTTTATAAAATAAATTTAGTCCGAATGTTTTCTATGGATGGATTTTCGAGGTCAGGACCCACGCTAAGCAGAGCTTGTTGCGCAGGTCCTGACCTCACCACCCGATGGCGCAATTCCTGTTGGCCGGCAGAATTTAGAGACGAAAGTTTTACGTGCCCGACATACCTGGACACGGTCCGCCCCGCTCACTGACGTCACCTGACCTTGAGTGCGACCGCTGCCACCGGCCGCAGGCCATCCTAGTCAGGAGCAAACAGCGAGCGCCGAAGCGACTCGACGGGATAGGTCAGAAGTACGGGATTCGACGGGATAGCTGCCACACCGGGATAGGTCAGAAGTCCAGCGCTCAAAATGCTGAACCTTAAGCATTGGTTCAGCATTTTTCCTATATTTGTTTTTACATTTGAATGCAATGTTAAGCATTGGTTCAGGACGTATCATTAAAATATGTTCTTAGTATGACATGTCTGCCTATGACAGTAGGCTGTTTTCCTTTATTTTTTATCAGTTGTGAGCTGCAAGGGGAGGGATTGCGCCACTGGATCGCTCGCTGGTCAAGCCTACAGCTGAACCTCCGGAGGTTGTGATTAGCAATATATTTGGAGTTAGGTTGTTTTGCACTTGATGATTTCATGAGTCAGTTAGGGGCGCACTAAGATAGTGGTTAGAGTACTTGTCTCATGAGGTAATTTGGGAAGTTAAGCTGGCACTTGAGTGCCGAACGGTTGTGACTTGTGCGATATACTCTAATTGATACTCATTTGTCTGGTGCTGTGGACTGAAGCCATTTGTCAGGTGTGTCATTGTATATATAGCGATGTATGACTTTTTGTCAGTGGATAACATTGCGTATGTTATCTACACATTTGTATTGTTCATGACAGACCACATGCAGGAGTTGTCTTCAAGTCTGTTTTGAATATGACCTTGTATTGAATTGAAATACAGTTTGAAATGTGTTAAGATTAAAGTGTTGCTCTCATTTGGATTGTTTTAGAAACTATACTGAACAGCTGATGAAGATTGTTTAATGACATTCCATATAAATTTGCTCGCCCATTCAACATAAAACAAAACATATATATATATATATATATATATATATATATATATATATATATATATATATATATATATATATATATATATATTATATATATATATATATATATATATAGATAGATAGATAGATAGATAGATAGATAGATAGATAGATAGATAGATAGATAGATAGATAGATAGATAGATAGATAGATAGATAGATAGATAGATAGATAGATAGATAGATAGATAGATAGATAGATAGATAGATAGATAGATAGATAGATAGATAGATAGATAGATAGATAGATAGATAGATAGATAGATAGATAGATAGATAGATAGATAGATAGATAGATAGATAGATAGATAGATAGATAGATAGATAGATAGATAGATAGATAGATAGATAGATAGATAGATAGATAGATAGATAGATAGATAGATAGATAGATAGATAGATAGATAGATAGATAGATAGATAGATAGATAGATAGATAGATAGATAGATAGATAGATAGATAGATAGATAGATAGATAGATAGATAGATAGATAGATAGATAGATAGATAGATAGATAGATAGATAGATAGATAGATAGATAGATAGATAGATAGATAGATAGATAGATAGATAGATAGATAGATAGATAGATAGATAGATAGATAGATAGATAGATAGATAGATAGATAGATAGATAGATAGATAGTAGATAGATAGATAGATAGATAGATAGATAGATAGATAGATAGATAGATAGATAGATAGATAGATAGATAGATAGATAGATAGATAGATAGATAGATAGATAGATAGATAGATAGATAGATAGATAGATAGATAGATAGATAGATAGATAGATAGATAGATAGATAGATAGATAGATAGATAGATAGATAGATAGATAGATAGATAGATAGATAGATAGATAGATAGATAGATAGATAGATAGATAGATAGATAGATAGATAGATAGATAGATAGATAGATAGATAGATAGATAGATAGATAGATAGATAGATAGATAGATAGATAGATAGATAGATAGATAGATAGATAGATAGATAGATAGATAGATAGATAGATAGATAGATAGATAGATAGATAGATAGATAGATAGATAGATAGATAGATAGATAGATAGATAGATAGATAGATAGATAGATAGATAGATAGATAGATAGATAGATAGATAGATAGATAGATAGATAGATAGATAGATAGATAGATAGATAGATAGATAGATAGATAGATAGATAGATAGATAGATAGATAGATAGATAGATAGATAGATAGATAGATAGATAGATAGATAGATAGATAGATAGATAGATAGATAGATAGATAGATAGATAGATAGATAGATAGATAGATAGATAGATAGATAGATAGATAGATAGATAGATAGATAGATAGATAGATAGATAGATAGATAGATAGATAGATAGATAGATAGATAGATAGATAGATAGATAGATAGATAGATAGATAGATAGATAGATAGATAGATAGATAGATAGATAGATAGATAGATAGATAGATAGATAGATAGATAGATAGATAGATAGATAGATAGATAGATAGATAGATAGATAGATAGATAGATAGATAGATAGATAGATAGATAGATAGATAGATAGATAGATAGATAGATAGATAGATAGATAGATAGATAGATAGATAGATAGATAGATAGATAGATAGATAGATAGATAGATAGATAGATAGATAGATAGATAGATAGATAGATAGATAGATAGATAGATAGATAGATAGATAGATAGATAGATAGATAGATAGATAGATAGATAGATAGATAGATAGATAGATAGATAGATAGATAGATAGATAGATAGATAGATAGATAGATAGATAGATAGATAGATAGATAGATAGATAGATAGATAGATAGATAGATAGATAGATAGATAGATAGATAGATAGATAGATAGATAGATAGATAGATAGATAGATAGATAGATAGATAGATAGATAGATAGATAGATAGATAGATAGATAGATAGATAGATAGATAGATAGATAGATAGATAGATAGATAGATAGATAGATAGATAGATAGATAGATAGATAGATAGATAGATAGATAGATAGATAGATAGATAGATAGATAGATAGATAGATAGATAGATAGATAGATAGATAGATAGATAGATAGATAGATAGATAGATAGATAGATAGATAGATAGATAGATAGATAGATAGATAGATAGATAGATAGATAGATAGATAGATAGATAGATAGATAGATAGATAGATAGATAGATAGATAGATAGATAGATAGATAGATAGATAGATAGATAGATAGATAGATAGATAGATAGATAGATAGATAGATAGATAGATAGATAGATAGATAGATAGATAGATAGATAGATAGATAGATAGATAGATAGATAGATAGATAGATAGATAGATAGATAGATAGATAGATAGATAGATAGATAGATAGATAGATAGATGATAGATAGATAGATAGATATATATATATATATATATATATATATATATATAAAAACAATATAAACATATATAAACGTTGTAGTCAATGCAACATAGTCAACGATCCGTAAAAGCAGTCACCTTCATAAATGCCAATCTTTACAACAAAAAACAAAACAATTACATTGTATTGTACAAAACACAGGGTCCTAGGATTGCTTTGAAGCCAGGGTGGGGAGTGGAAAATTCGGTCAAAAAATAACAATAAAGAGTGGAAAATTCAGCCTAAAAAGGTCATATGATGTATTTTTATGTGCCAAAGCTCGCCCATCAGAATCAGCTGTTAGAAATGGCAGTACTTTCCTAGCCTTGTTTTCATCCACAGGTTAATATTAGCATTAATAATATCAGTGTTGAGTTAGTTATCCAATTACCAATACATCCTGATTTAGGGAGTGGAAAATTCACAGTAAAACTGGGAAAAGAGTGGACAAATATTACCCACAGGGTGTCGCTTTCCACCCAAATTTTGCAATCCTAGGACACTGACAAAACATTCACTTATACTGCACTTTGTTTGCCATTTAATGTACACAATGGAATAAGAACCTCTTATGACACAAATACAAAGCATGTAAATATAGCTGACTAGCTTCGTCAGAAGACAGGCACTGACCACCTGATTCAGCCGTCGGCAGAGGGCCGCCGACTCCGCCAACACAATCTCGACCAACACCAGCAGGCTCTCGGTGAGCACGTGCAGCTTTGCACTTTTGACTGACAGTCCAGACGCAGCTCTGCCGGTGCTGTTTCACTTCGCGCAGCCGACGCTCGCTGGCCTCACTAGCGCACGACACGCAGTCGGCATAAGCATCGGTTGACGCGTTCTAGGCCGCCGGCGTCGAACAGCTGACGCTCCTGGGCCAGCTATCCGAACCAGCGCGTTGGCCGGCGTCGGTAGCTAGGTGCAGCGGCGTCCAGCTGTGCGCATCGCAACACTCTGTCGGCCCCGCGTCCCAAAAGCGTCACCAGCACGTCGTCGTAGTGGCAGCATCAACCCCCCTCCCCTCTGCACTGGCGAGGGTTACGTGTCTGGCAAAAGGGTCTTCTTTGCGGTAATCGCTGGCCCCAGGGCCCACTTCCTTCATAAAATATTAACTTTCAAGCGGGCTACACGTTTAGCTAGCGAGCCTGCCGAGTTCCGAAAAAGGCGACGCGAACGCAAGGACGCGGGCGTTATCACCCGGAAGCTGCTCCAACGGTACCCAGCCAACTTGCTGGACCGAAGAGCTAATAGTGGGAAACAGGCCAGGACCATCTCCCCAAGCCATCTCCCACCAGGCTCCACCAGATCCACAGGGACCATTTATACGCGGAAAAGTCGTTCTGGCTCTTGCTGCTTTCATTCCATTTGCATTGTTAGTTTGTTAACAGGTCGGTACATATGTATACCAGTGGCGCACGCAGGGGGGGGGGGGTCAAAGGGGTCAGCTGACACCCCGACATTTCTGAGGGGCCCGTGTTTCTGGGTCACACCTGGCATGGGCCAGGTCTTAGTCAGGCCTGATCGAGGCAGGGACCCGGTGCTGACAAAGGTGTGATATGGGGCCCGGTCAGAACGAGGCCCCGGTCACTACAGGGCCCAGTCCTTGCATATTCTTGATACGGGCCCGTTTCTGGTAGGGGCCCGGTCTTGGTCAGGCCCGATCGAGGCAGGCACTGGCGGATCCAGCCGTCGTTTTTTTTTGGGTGTGGCAACTTTTTGTGGCAAAAAGTACCCACATTTTTTTTTTCTCAGCGCATTTGGGCCGGGCACCTTATTTTGGTATTCGAGCATCAGAAGTTCACTACAAATTCACACACAAAAATCAGTTTAATTTTAATTTTGGGGTACCAAAAAACAAAATTTGGGAAATCCGAGATAGCCATTTTGATGAAAATGTCATTCCTTTCTTTTCACATTTGTATTTGCAATTGGCTTGCAAACTTATTTTCTACGATTTTTCAAACATGTATCGTTTACCACCAAAAATGACATGTCATTAAAACGTCATTATCTCGCAAAATACCACATCAGTTACATTGAGAAACGGTGTGAAGACTTAGACTTGATGCAGAATAAGGTCTGAAAGTTTCACGTTGATATCTATCATAGTTTTCAGGTTATTGAGAAAATTCGGGAGGGGTAGATACTTCTGATAAGGTTTGAGCTAGACAGGGGCGGATCCAGGGAAACATTTCTCGGGAGGGGCACATTAGACGTCAAGGGGCCCTCGAGCTGAAAAGAGCCCGAGCGTTTTTGCGGGTCTGAAAGGGTCTCCAGTCGGTTGATAGTGTATTTTCAGGTATGAGAAAGCCATTGACAAGCCTAAGAAGGCCTGACAGAGTCCCATACCGGTCTGAGAAGGCTCTTGACAGGCCTGACAGTGCCCTATGCAGGGGCATCGCCGACAATTTTTGAGTGGGGGGTCGGCTGAAATGACGAAAAAAATGTAACCACATTTGTTCTGCGTGTATTTAAATTTAAGCCTTTGCATCATTTGTAATGTCAGTGTATTTGCATGTAACAGTAGGTAGGCACTTGTTATTTAGCGCCGCCAAGCGGCGATAAATTTGTTACGGGTTGGCCTGATAAAACCCAGAAATATAGGAGATGGGCCTTGTAGAGGATAAGAAGCTAGAAAATGTTATTCATTCAATTCAGCGTTACGACGAACCGAAGACGATGACGATGGCTTCGTTATGCTGATGGCCAGTTTTTACTTTTACCGGTTCACGATTTTTTAAAGTGATAATGTATCTGAATTGCGTCAAGGTTGACGATGCAGACTTGCTTCGAGTAGTTGTGAAAACATGTTTTAGCTCAACAGCGTGACATTGCTATGTACATAGGCGTAGGAGCAGGGGGGCAGGGGGGCAGCCGCCCCAACATTTTGAATTTTAACATTACGCCTATGGGCGTTGCATGGAAAGAATCGACTTCAGAATGCCTCCTGCCCCCCCCCCCCCCCCAACTTGAACATAGTTCCTACGCCCCTGGCTATGCAACCGAGATTCAGGTCAGACAGGATACCTGGATCGATTGCTTAGATGGCTGAACTTGTGGTAAGGCGTGTTTTTAGAAAATACAGTTTGAATAATGCCCATTTTCTTTATTTTTGTTTACTTTACAGTTCGCCCCGCACCCTCCGCTTCAACTTACCCTGGAAATGGGGTAATATATGGGGTAATATGCCAATTGAACATTTTCGGAACTTTAAACGATATCTCGTTTCTAATAAATGTTAACCCCCAAAGGTTCGTGTGATCTGTGTGATTCGTGTGATCTGTGTGATCACCGATTATTCTTCCGCTTTTACGAGTGTGAGCCATAGGCTACTTTTACACAAGCTCAAGTGCTCTTTTAACATCTCAGGACTTGCACTCAGCTGGATTGAGTCTTACTTAAGCCAACGATCCCAGCGGGTTATTCTCGATGGGAAGCATTCTGACTGGGCAGCGGTACTATCCGGAGTCCCTGAAGGCAGCATTTTAGGCCCAATTCTGTTCACTTGCTATGTCGCTGACCTTCCCAATCACATCGAAACATCGTGTCTGTCATATGCAGACGATGTCAAAATTTTCTATCGAATTAGTTCCGCAGAGGACGCTCATTCCCTCCAGGCCGACTTAGACCGCCTCAGCTTGTGGTCCAAAACTTGGCGTTTGAAACTCAACCCAGCTAAGTGCAAGACGATCACTTTTACCCTGCGCTCATCGCCTTTTCTAGTTCCTTACGTGCTGGATGGTCACCAGCTTGAGCGATGTGTGTGCATGCGTGACCTTGGCATCATTTTAGATGCTAAGCTCACATTTGCAGACCACGTAGACGCCACCGTCTCCAAGGCTAACCGAATGCTAGGACTGCTCATGAGGAGCATGCAGATGTCCGGTCGCGCACACAGAACGCGATTTGACCATACCGCACCCCTTGCCGCTTACAAGGCACACGTGAGGTCGATAATGGAATACGGCAGCGTTATTTGGTCCGGCGCTGCAGTCACCCATCTACGTAGACTCGAACGCCTACAACACCGATTCCTGATGTGGCTGGGATCAAAGACGCAACCAACGTGCCCACCACTCGACTACAAGTCACTGCTTATACGATTCGGTTGCGCATCTGTCAGGTCGCGTTTTACTCAGATAGATCTTATGTTTATGTGTTCAGTGTTTGGTGGCCGCCTGGACTGCGCCGAGCTTGTGGGAATGTTCCCATTATCGGCACCAGGCCGACGCACGCGGCGCCCTGAGCTCTTCCACGTACCTCGTAGAAGTGGGAGAGTGGACTGCGTGAAGAGGGGCTTCCTGGTTCGCCTACCACAACTGTTTAACTCCCTCACAGGCAGCAGCCCTCAGACTGATTTATTTCTTCCGTCGCGCTCTCTTCGTTCAGATATCCTGAAGTTCGCTGATGATCAGGGCACTTACTCAGGTTAGAGGTTGCTACTGCGAGCCACATCTCCGTATGTGATTAGTCATGGCTTTAATTTATATATCCTTTTTACTTTTAGGTCTTTTGCCTCCACCAACGCTTCATTAAATTTAATTTGTACTTTTACCAGCGCTTTTAATGGCTACTTTATGCTGTTGTTTTTACGGTACAGTGTGGTATTGTGTTTTTGCTTTTTGTACTGTGCGGGCCTGTGTTTCGTGTGGACTCGCGTTATCTGTGAATGTTTTAATGTATCCTATTCTGAATGCAACCGTAACTGGGCTCTGTGCCTGTGGTTGCTTTGCTGCAATACAAATACAAATACAAATACAAAAGAATTGAATGAACAATTCGTTGGTACCTCAATTTTTATATTATCTTCAATATAATCCGAAATTCGGGACCGATAGTAAAACGTTTCTCAATTAGCTCCTCTTTCCCCTAAGTGATGCTGAAAACGATTGTGATATTTTTCTCTCTCGAAAAGTCACTTAATTTTATACAAATCAAGGTTTTAAATTTGGGATGATTAAGTCATTATTGAGCTATCAACCGCCGCTGATTGGCTGACAAAGTGGGATTGGCTGACAAAGTGGTTGTCAGCCAATCAGCGGCAGCACTAGCCTAGACACCATTTTGCAAATTATAAATTAAATTGCTTAAAAACGGCTAAGTTTTTGGGGAAATGGCATTAGTATTTTCGACATTTCAATAACGGCCAAAGACAATGGCTATCTCTGTTCAAAACCAATACAAAGGTGAAACGTTCCCTTTAAGCCTTTGCAGCATTTGTAATGTGAATTTTCCTGTTACAGTAAGTACTTGTTATTTAGCGCAGCCTAGCGGCGATAAATTGTTACGAGCTTGCCTGATAAAACCCATAAATGTACTGTGTGTCCGGAGTCGGGATGGTCTGGATGCTGTGTGTACTGTGTGTCCGGAGTCGAGATGCAGTGTGTACTGTGTCCGGAGTCGGGATGGTCTGGATGCTGTGTGTACTGTGTGTCCGGAGTCGGGATGGTCTGGATGCAGTGTGTACTGTGTGTCCGGAGTCGGGATGGTCTGGATGCTGTGTGTACTGTGTGTCCGGAGTCGGGATGGTCTGGATGCTGTGTGTACTGTGTGCCCGGAGTCGGGATGGTCTGGATGCTGTGTGTACTGTGCGTCCGGAGTCGGGATGGTCTGGATGCTGTGTGTACTGTGTGTCCGGAGTCGGGATGGTCTGGATGCTGTGTGTCCGGAGTCGGGATGGTCTAGATGCTGTGTGTACTGTGTGTCCGGAGTCGGGATGGTCTGGATGCAGTGTGTACTGTGTGTCCGGAGTCGGGATGGTCTGGATGCTGTGTGTCCGGAGTCGGGATGGTCTGGATGCTGTGTGTACTGTGTGTCCGGAGTCGGGATGGTCTGGATGCAGTGTGTACTGTGTGTCCGGAGTCGGGATGGTCTGGATGCAGTGTGTACTGTGTGTCCGGAGTCGGGATGGTCTGGATGCTGTGTGTCCGGAGTCGGGATGGTCTGGATGCTGTGTGTCCGGAGTCGGAATGGTCTGGATGCTGTGTGTCCGGAGTCGGGATGGTCTGGATGCTGTGTGTACTGTGTGTCCGGAGTCGGGATGGTCTGGATGCTGTGCGTACTGTGTGTCCGGAGTCGGGATGGTCTGGATGCTGTGTGTCCGGAGTCGGGATGGTCTGGATGCTGTGTGTCCGGAGTCGGGATGGTCTGGATGCTGTGTGTACTGTGTGTCCGGAGTCGGGATGGTCTGGATGCTGTGTGTACTGTGTGTCCGGAGTCGGGATGGTCTGGATGCTGTGTGTCCGGAGTCGGGATGGTCTGGATGCTGTTTGTACTGTGTGTCCGGAGTCGGGATGGTCTGGATGCTGTGTGTCCGGAGTCGGGATGGTCTGGATGCTGTGTGTACTGTGTGTCCGGAGTCGGGATGGTCTGGATGCAGTGTGTACTGTGTGTCCGGAGTCGGGATGGTCTGGATGCTGTGTGTCCGGAGTCGGGATGGTCTGGATGCTGTGTGTACTGTGTGTCCGGAGTCGGGATGGTCTGGATGCTGTGTGTCCGGAGTCAGGATGGTCTGGGTGCTGTGTGTACTGTGCGTCCGGAGTCGGGATGGTCGGGATGCTGTGTGTACTGTGTGTCCGGAGTCGGGATGGTCTGGATGCAGTGTGTACTGTGTGTCCGGAGTCGGGATGGTCTGGATGCTGTGTGTCCGGAGTCGGGATGGTCTGGATGCTGTGTGTACTGTGTGTCCGGAGTCGGGATGGTCTGGATGCAGTGTGTACTGTGTGTCCGGAGTCGGGATGGTCTGGATGCAGTGTGTTCTGTGTGTCCGGAGTCGGGATGGTCTGGATGCTGTGTGTCCGGAGTCGGGATGGTCTGGATGCTGTGTGTCCGGAGTCGGGATGGTCTGGATGCTGTGTGCCCGGAGTCGGGATGGTCTGGATGCTGTGTGTACTGTGTGTCCGGAGTCGGGATGGTCTGGATGCTGTGTGTACTGTGTGTCCGGAGTCGGGATGGTCTGGATGCTGTGTGTACTGTGTGTCCGGAGTCGGGATGGTCTGGATGCTGTGTGTCCGGAGTCTGGATGGTCTGGATGCAGTGTGTACTGTGTGTCCGGAGTCGGGATGGTCTGGATGCTGTGTGTCCGGAGTTGGGATGGTCTGGATGCTGTGTGTCCGGAGTCGGGATGGTCTGGATGCTGTGTGTCCGGAGTCGGGATGGTCTGGATGCTGTGTGTACTGTGTGTCCGGAGTCGGGATGGTCTGGATGCTGTGTGTACTGTGTGTCCGGAGTCGGGATGGTCTGGATGCTGTGTGTACTGTGTGTCCGGAGTCGGGATGGTCTGGATGCTGTGTGTGCGGAGTCGGGATGGTCTGGATGCTGTGTGCCCGGAGTCGGGATGGTCTGGATGCTGTGTGTACTGTGTGTCCGGAGTCGGGATGGTCTGGATGCAGTGTGTACTGTGTGTCCGGAGTCGGGATGGTCTGGATGCTGTGTGTCCGGAGTCGGGATGGTCTGGATGCTGTGTGTACTGTGTGTCCGGAGTCGGGATGGTCTGGATGCTGTGTGTCCGGAGTCAGGATGGTCTGGATGCTGTGTGTACTGTGCGTCCGGAGTCGGGATGGTCTGGATGCTGTGTGTACTGTGTGTCCGGAGTCGGGATGGTCTGGATGCAGTGTGTACTGTGTCCGGAGTCGGGATGGTCTGGATACAGGCAATTTTGAGTGGTTGCAGTTTTAAATTCGGGAAAAATGTAACGTGTTACACAGACACCAACTGGTAACAGTTGAGTTGTTGGTACTGATAAGTGTTGACGGTAACCAACTGACAACTAACACAGGTTTATTACACTTTTGGCACTTTGTATTCGTAGCCAAATCACTCAAATCGGTCGTTTAGCATTTCTGGGAACATCTGTGACGCTGCACCCTTGGTACAACCAAGGGAGGATACAGGGATCATGCCCCCAAAGGTCCTGCAACTATGATTTGGCCCCGGTCAACAAGTTTTCGCTGACGGCTTGCTACCCTCCCCCCGTTCACCAACTTTTTTAATACGCCACTGGGTTTGCCCCCCCCCAAACAAAAAACACACGTCTGGATCTGACCTTGGGTAAAACTATCATATCTCCCGCTTGCCACCACGCCCGCTCCTCCAGCCGAAAAGGTTACTAGAAAATATCACTCTAGAAATCTTTAGAAAGTCTTACACTATCTGTAGAGGTCGAGCGGTACACCGTCCCTCCCCCTGTCACCACGTGCCCTCCTCTAGCAAATCTAACACACTTTAGCCCTCCCACTGAGGCCGAGCGGCTACGGTTCGGGCCTCAGCGATTCCATTGAGGCCGAGCGGCTACGGTTCGGCCCTCAGCGATTATTCTGCACACGGCAAGCCAGCGATCAGCGCATCCAGCATCCCCTGGATCACGCTCTTCGGCTCACCGTTCTCGCAATGGCTGAAACTACTCGCGACGCAGTCTGCGATGATGGCGATGAGCCTGCAGTTTCCCGGGGTGAAGCTCTGGAACAGGACGACCAGTTCATATCCATGCTCCACACCGTGGGTCCTCAGACAGCGGCGTAGTTTGCGATCTGTCGTCCAGGATCCAGCGCAGTTGGGGTAGCCGGCGTAGAACTCGGACACGCGCCCAGCGTCGGCCTGGCAGGTGTAGTTAAAGACGTCGACGAGCGCGGCCTGCCACGAGGCCACCACGCCCTTGGCGCGCTCAGAGTCATTACGGCATGGCTCCAAGGCCCTGACGAGGTTGACGATGCAGTCGTTGACGGTGTTGCGCACGTTAGCGCACCAGTCATTGGTGACGTCATTGGGCGAAGCTCCAGCACCGAAGTTCTGGACGATCTGCACGGATGCCGTCCACTGGTCGACGAGACATTGGGCGTGTTGTCCCATGATGTTGAGAACTTCCTGAGGGTTCTCAACGCCCTGCGCTCGGCAGATGGCTAACAGGTCATTTGAGCTGATGGGTTCAGGAAGAGGGATGTCTGCCAGCGTGCCTGATGAGAGTGCCAGCAGGACGGCCGTGGAGGCCAGCCGCAACAGAACGCGTCCAGTCATGGTACCTCCGGTCATGGTAACACGTCCGGTCATGGTAACACGTCCGGTCATGGTACGTGTAGGAGTAGACAGGTACCTGGAGGAGTAGACAGGGGAATCACGTCAGATCAGGGTACGTACCTGTTATGTACGTCCAGGGTACGTCCGGTCATGGTACGTACCTGGAGGAGTAGACATGGGAATCACGTCAGATCAGGGGCAGGTTCCGGGAACATGAGCGATCAGGAACCCAATAATCGCTGAAATCGCCAAAGGTTGACGCGTTTTCAAGTTTTTAAGAAAATTAGATGACTTTTTCTTAGATTTCTAACTATAACTATAACAACTATAACTAAGGTTCAACTAAGTTATTTTCAATGTCAGTTATCAATGCATACGCCGAAGAGAAATCCGATGTTTAACTTTGTGGAACTCTGAGATTTGCCACCCAATGCAACTTTTCTCTCACCGTCAGGATTCGCCTGTGGTCCTGTCTCAACACTGGGCCCGTGATCCTGTGATCCTGGATCATCAGTGATCCTGATGTTCAGTGATCCTGGATCATTGATAAGCCGTCAGCGGTCATCGATCCCCGGAAGAAAGTGGGATCAAATACCGACAAATCGTTTTTTTTTGCCTTCGACCGGCGCGGCCGCCATGTTTATTTACGGTAGCGCATTCGTCACTCAACGATCTTCAACATAATTGTAGGCGAAACAAGTGTAATCCAGATGTAGAAATACTTTCACCTGATATTTATGCACATGCAACACGACGAACGAGTACGAATATGCAGTAATAAGCGATAACATAGGAATGCACATGCTTCCCAACGACACTCCTTGCATATAACAACAGACTATCTGACTACATGGCAACCCCTCTTCACCCCATCAGCTGACAGTCGGTCTGGGTGGGGACGGCGGTGGGGACTCGTGCGGGTCGGCCACCGGCGGTGGCTCCCGGCAGAAGGGCAGACGCCAGCTCCGCCGCACTCAGCTCCGATAGGGCTTTCGAGCTTCTGGCGGCGTAGCAAAGCATGTAGGCTGTTGCATCTTGGCCCTGGCGGCTGTACTCTCTTGGACATGAATGTCGTCGGTGAGGAACCAGCTGGCGGCCGGCTGGTTGAGACAGTAGGCAGTGTAGTGGCCGCTGTGTTGGCCGCCATGGTGCTCCACTACCCCGTACAGGTCGTACACCATGCTATGCGTGTTCAGGTGCGGGAAGGTCGCAATCTGACTCAGGTCAAGGTCACGTAGTGGTAATGCCACTGGCGCATGGGCCTTCCGTGCGGTGGTGCCAGTGAAACTGAACCGTTTCAGATGGAAGATAATGACCGGTGGTGGGCGGCAGAAGCAGAAGTCAATGACTTCTTGTTGGCATCCTGGCTATGCCGACAGTTCGGGCATCGCCAGTCATTGATTAGGTCACCGGAGAGGTACTGATCGAGACAGTGATGCAGACCTCCACTACCTGCTGTCACTACCGGCAGCGGAAGTGACAGCAGCGAGAATGTCTCGAATTTGGTCGACTCAAACCCGCAGGCAGTGCAGCACAGTGTCAACTTTTGCAGGCCGTGGAATAGTCGCGTCATAATTGAGTCATTGGAGCTCTTGAACAGCTGCCAGACTGTCTCGGCTGCCTCGGAGTCGGACAAACCGCCGGGGGGCGGCGCAAGAGGTGCTGTATCTACTGCCACTACTTTCAGATCATCGTGTAGCCACTCCAGCAGTAGGATGATAAACTCATGAGCGTCATGCATGAGCCTGCCGCCAAAGTCCTGGCGGCGCGCGCATATCTCGGCGCGTAGCCGGTGCGGCGAGACGAATTGTAACTTTCGCGACCATATGACATCCATGAGTTGCGCGACCCTCTTTGCCAACCTACCCTAACTTGCCGAGTGCCTGTTGACATCTTCATTGGAAAGACCGCTGGTAATATAGTTGACGAAGTTCTGTGTGTGCGCCAGGACCTGAAGCGCAGCGTTCATGTAGAATGTAATTCCGAGATTTTCAAGACCAGTGGCAACGGCCGGTAGGCAGGTAGTTGGGCGTTTTGTCGCGAGATACTGATGTGCCCGGGAAGGTGTCCGCACCCACCGCTGGATATCCTCTTGGCTTGCTGGCTTGGCTGAGGTCTGACTTGCTGTCGGTTTGCCTGAGGCCTGACTTGCTGTCGGCTTGGCTGAGGCCTGACTTACTGTCGGCTTGTTTGAGGTCTGACTTGCTGTCGGCTTGGCTGAGGCCTGACTTGCTGTCGGCTTGGTTGAGGTCTGACTTACTGTCGGCTTGTTTGAGGCCTGACTTGCTCCCGGCTTGGCTGAGGTCTGACTTGCTCCCGGTTTGACTGAGGTCTGACTTACTGTCGGCTTGGCTGAGGCCTGACTTGCTGTCGGCTTGGCTGAGGTCTGACTTGCTGTCGGCTTGGCTGAGGCCTGGCTTGCTGTCGGCTTGGCTGAGGCCTGACTTACTGTCGGCTTGTTTGAGGTCTGACTTACTGTCGGCTTGGCTGAGGCTTGACCAACCATCGAGGTCAAGGGCGGCGATGGCCGAGCATCTGGAGGAAAGCATTGTCCGAGGGTTGCCCTCGCTTGGTCTATGGCCGCGGTGGCGAGGACTGCAGCGGCGTTACCTCGTACGATTGCGATCGAGATGCGTTGCAATAGCCATTCGGTCTCTCGGCACTCGCCGGTGTGGGCAGTTATAATGCGGCCCAGGTCACGGAGGAATTTGGAGGTGGCGTGACCGAGTACTCCGGAGGTCTCAACCGCGATCGGCACGAACTTGTAGCGATAGCTAAGCTCGGTGTAGGGGCGCCGTTTTCTGGCTTCTGCAGCGCGAGCGGCGGCACCGGGCTCGAGGGCGGACTGGATCAGTACAGTGTCGGCACAAGTGTCTGTGCAGGTGGCGTCCCAGGTCAGGCACATGCCTCCACTGTACGGAAACAGCGTTAGACCATCTGGCCGCTTCCCGCCTCCACGATCGAGGCCGACTGGCTCCAGGATTGCGGGGATGCCTGCGCTTGCCAGACCACGCCTCACCACATCATTCAGGTGAGCGTGACGTGGGAAGCGGCCGGCATCTTCACGCAGGAGAGTCCATGGTGACCAAGCTTATCCACTTGGCGTCCACACGGACGGCATCGGTGCTGTTCACAGACAGCGGCTCCGAGGCGAAGTGCCACTTCTACCCGCACCGAGTCCTCGTCCAGATGCAGGCCCAGGCTCGGCAAGGGACAGCCTGCAGCCAGGCGGCGGTGTGTGGCTGACTGGCGGCGACCAGGCATGCCCGTTGCAGCTGGTTAGCAGAGTCAACCATCCGATCGTAGACCGCAGTGGCTGATAGGGTGTCCCAGGCCCTCTGGCTGCTGGCAGATGAGGAGGATGGCAGCTCTTCAATCCCTGTCACCTCTGCACACTGGTGAATTGCTGTTTGCAGGGTTGGGGACACGCTGCTGGCTGGGAGCAGCCCCGGGGAGATGCTGCGGACGAGAGGAAGGGCAGCGTGCAGGGATGCTATGCAGTACGGTAGTACTAGGTCCTCAACTGAGCGCACTCCGAGGCCTCCCAGTCTGATTGGCAGCTTCGCCTGCTCCAACGGACGTCCACTGATGTTGACGTTGAATATCTCCACTAAAGTTTCACGTACCAGCTCGTCTATACCTTTGAGTGTATGCGACACCTTGTACAGGGGCGCTGACCGGAGCAGGTACAGGAGACGAGGCGCTGACACATAGTGGACGAGGAAGAAGATGGCAGTGTGGCGGTCCAGGTGTTTCAGGCGGATGCAGAGACGACTGATGATAACGGTGGCGCCATCGACAGCTGCAGCGAGACTTGCGTCTCGCAGTGGTGAGCCTAGTAGTGTGATCTTGTTCAGCGGAGTTTCCACGATCTTCGGTAAGACATTGCGAATGGCGTCTATCGCTGCATCATGCGCTGCCGGGGATGCTCTGTCTAGGAGTGTGACCTCGCACTTAGCGGGGTTCAGCTGAAGGCCGAGCTCCGGGAGAGCCTTGGCGAGCGAACGGAGGTCGGATTGGACTATGTCCGCCGGGCCGGCGAACGTGGCGTCATCAAGGTACCACACGTTGAGTGGCGACTGCATGGCCCGGGCGCAGGGGTCTACGGCGAGGGAAAACGCAGCAGGTCCGAGGGGATCACCCTGCTGGACGCCGCTGGAGGAAGACAACGTCTGGTCACCAATATGTAGGGGTGTCGAAAGGTAGTAGGCTTGGCGTGCCATTGGGTAAACCTCTGGGCATCGCTCGTGAATCCTGGCCAAGATGACGTCACGGCGGATGGTGTTGAACGCGTTCCGCACGTCAACCTTGACCAGACTCGCGGAGTGCTATTGCTGGTGACGTCGGCGCCGATGTATTCGCGCACTGCGTGTACTGCGGCTTCGCAGCCCAGCGGGGTGTCGACTCCGAGCTGCGTGGGGCGCAGCTCCGGACCAAGAGTGGTTGCGATGTGTCTCGCACCGATGCGTCCTGGCAGGCGGCGGTACACACTTCCCACATCTACCGGGCGCAGTCTACCGTCTTTCTTCCTCAATGCACAGAGTGACGCTCCGAACAGAGCGTCGCGTCCGCACTCCGGTGCGAGGCCACTCAGTACCAGGTTAGTTAGTGCTGTTATCGAGGTGAGAAGACGGCGGCCGGACTCGGCGGCTTCTCGGGAGAGCAACTGGCGCAGGTGTAGCAGTCGAATTCCATCGAGACCAGCAGACGAACCTGGTGGCATTGTAAAAATGGCACCATGCACTTGCTCTTCCGTGACAGTCAGTGGGGGAGGGTCGGAGGCCGCGGAAGGCGGCGGTAGACTCTGGTCGGGCGGTGAAGGTGGGTGCTTCTGACGTAGGGCGGCGATGACGTCATCGGTGGGGTCAGCGAAGGTATCGCTGGAGGTTAGAAGGCGGAGGCCGGCGCGAATATCTCCGTCGGTACACTTGGCGCGAATCCGGCGTGGAGTGATTCAGAGATAGCCGTACTTGGAGCGGGGGCACTCCTCTGTACCGTTACCGGGGGTGGAGGCGTGGAGTACAATTTGGCGACCTGACGTCGTATGTGTTTTGCCATGGTCAGACGTCGTTCGACGCTTTTGGGGGAATCTGGTGCGCGTAGTGAAACAAAAGCGAACGAAAGGAACTTCCACCACGATGATGAGGTAGGGCTGCTCATAGCTTCGTTCATCAATGTTGAAAGTGAGTCAGCGACTATAGGCCGCGCCGCCTTGGGAATCCGGCCAATCACGTTGCTGCTGGCTCGGAGCTTGGCCAAGCCTCCGGCGATCCCACAGGCCGGGGCCTCTGACGTCTGGGTGGGTGATACTATCAGTATCAGCGTATCACTATGAGTATCAGTATCAGCGTATCACTATCACTATCAGTATCAGCGTATCACTATCACTATCAGTATCAGCGTATCACTATCAGTATCAGCGTATCGCTATCAGTATCAGCGTATCACTATCATTATCAGCGTATCACTATCAGTATCAGCGTATCACTATCAGTATCGGCGTATCACTATCAGCGTATCACTATCAGTATCAGCGTATCACTATCAGTATCAGCGTATCACTATCAGTATCAGTATAAGCGTATCCCTATCAGTATCAGTAGCAGCGTATCACTATTACTATCAGTATCAGCGTATCACTATCAGTATCAGTGTATCACTATCAGTATCAGCGTGTCACTATCAGTATCAGCGTATCACTATCAGTATCAGCGTATCACTATCAGTATAAGCGTATCACTATCAGTATCAGCGTATCACTATCAGTATCAGCGTATCACTATCAGTATCAGCGTATCACTATCAGTATCAGCGTATCACTATCACATCAGTAGCAGCGTATCACTATCAGTATCAGTGTATCACTATCAGTATCAGCGTATCACTATCAGTATCAGCGTATCACTATTAGTATCAGCGTATCACTATCACATCAGTAGCAGCGTATCACTATCAGTATCAGCGTATCACTATCAGTATCAGCGTGTCACTATCAGTATCAGCGTATCACTATCAGTATCAGCGTATTAGCATCAGTATCAGCGTATCAGTATCACTATCAGCGTATCACTATCAGTATCAGCGTATCACTATCAGTATCAGCGTATCACTATCACTATCAGTATCAGCGTATCACTATCAGTATCAGCGTATCACTATCACTATCAGTATCAGCGTATCACTATCAGTATCAGTATCAGCGTATCACTATCAGTATCAGCGTATCAGTATCACTATCAGTATCAGCGTATCAGTATCACTATCAGTATCAGTGTATCACTATCACTATCAGTATCAGCGTACGGTATCAGCACGACACGGCGAAAACCAGCACAGGCGGATTCAGAACGGGGGTTACGGGGGGGGGGGGGGGGGGGGATTAACAAAAGTCTCACACAATTCTGAAAATTCATCGGATTTCGCTTGTTTATGCATTAATAACTGATTTAAAGCAAACTTTTCTTAGTAAAAGTTGCTTAGATTTGCTTCTATATCAAGAAATGTGCAAATTTTGCGCCGATTTAAGTTTTTTTTTTTTTTTTGGGGGGGGGGGGGTGGGCAATTGCCCATCTTGCACAACCCTAGTGTAAAAACAGTAGTGTAAAACACTAGTGTAAAGAACAACCCTAGTCCGCCCCTGTAGCTCAGTGGGAGAGCGCTGGACTTCTGACCTCACCCGGTAGTGGCAGCCCGGGTTCGAGTCGCTTCGGCGCTCGCTATTTGCCCCTGACTGGGATGGCCTGTGGCCGGTGGCAGCGGTCGCACTCAAGGTCAGGTGACGTCAGAGGGCGGGGCGGACCGTGTCCAGGTATGTCGGGCACGTACAACTTTCGCTTCTAAATTCTGCCGGACGCCAGGAATTGCTTGATCGGGTGGTGGGGTCCGGGCCTGCGCAACGAGCTATGCTTAGCGCGGGGCCTGACCTCGGAAATCCATCCATTCAAAAACATTCGGACAATTTATAAAACAAAACTAGATCCGCCACTGAGAACCAGCCCCGATCCTAGTGCCAGCCCAGGCAGGACCAGCCCCGATCCCAGTGCCAGCCCAGGCAGGGACCAGCCCCGATCCCAGTGCCAGCCCAGGCAGGACCAGCCCCGATCCCAGTGCCAGCCCAGGCAGGACCAGCCCCGATCCCAGTGCCAGCCCAGGCAGGACCAGCCCCGATCCCAGTGCCAGCCCAGGCAGGACCAGCCCCGATCCCAGTGCCAGCCCAGGCAGGACCAGCCCCGATCCCAGTGCCAGCCCAGGCAGGACCAGCCCCGATCCCAGTGCCAGCCCAGGCAGGACCAGCCCCGATCCCAGTGCCAGCCCAGGCAGGACCAGCCCCGATCCCAGTGCCAGCCCAGGCAGGACCAGCCCCGATCCCAGTGCCAGCCCAGGCAGGACCAGCCCCGATCCCAGTGCCAGCCCAGACAGAGCCTCTACTCACCTCCAGAGTATCTCGAAGAATGACTGACCGTCGTCTCCTCTCGGCACCGAGTGTATACAGGTTGTGCACGTGCAGACAGCGTGCAGGCAGCGTGCATCGTACATATATACAGGCCGCCTTCCGGCAGTGCCCCAGGTCACTGGGTACTGCATGCATTTATTTATGTATTTCCACCTGCCAGCACATCCACACTCGCGGGCAGTTCATATGACCTGATATAGTGCATATGTCCTGATACATATGACCTGATACAGTGCATATGACCTGATACATATGATCTGATGCAGTGCATATGGCCTGGTACAGTGCATATGCTCTGATACAGTGCATATGACCTGTTACAGTGCATATGACCTGATGCAGTGCATATGACCTGATACAGTGCGTATGACCTGATACAGTGCATATGACATGATACAGTGCATATGGCCTGATACAGTGCATATGACCTGATACATATGACCTGATACAGTGCATATGACCTGATACATATGATCTGATGCAGTGCATATGGCCTGGTACAGTGCATATGCTCTGATACAGTGCATATGACCTGTTACAGTGCATATGACCTGATGCAGTGCATATGACCTGCTACAGTGCATATGACCTGATGCAGTGCATATGACCTGATACAGTGCATATGACCTGATACAGTGCATATGACATGATACAGTGCATATGGCCTGATACAGTGCATATGACCTGATACATATGACCTGATACAGTGCATATGTCCTGATACAGTGCATATGATCTGATATAGTGCATAGGACCTGATACAGTGTATATGACCTGATACAGTACATATGACCTGATACAGTGCATATGTCCTGATATAGTGCATATGACTTGATACATATTGCCTGATACAGTGCATATGACCTGACACAGTGCATATGTCCTGATACAGTGCATATGATCTGATGCAGTGCATATGACCTGATACAGTGCATATGTCCTGATATAGTGCATATGACTTGATACATATGACCTGATACAGTGCATATGATCTGATACAGTGCATATGATCTGATACAGTGCATATGATCTGATACAGTGCATATGTCCTGATATAGTGCATATGATCTGATACATATGACCTGATACAGTGAATATGACCTGATACAGTGCATATGACCTGATACAGTGTGTATGCCCTGATATAGTGCATATAACCTGATACACATGGCCTGATACCGTGAATATGACCTGATAGAGTGCATATGGCCTGATACATATTTACCTGATACAGTACAAATGACCTGATACAGTGTATATGACCTGATACAGTACATATGACCTGATACAGTACATATGACCAGATACATATGACTTGATACAGTGCGTATGACTTGTTACATATGACCTGATACAGTGCATATGACATGATACAGTGTATATGACCTGACACATATGACCTGCACCTGATATAGTGTTGCTGCACTATATCAGGTGCATATGACCTGATACATATGACCTGACAGTACTTATGACCTGACAGTACATATGACCTGACAGTACATATGACCTGACAGTACATATGACCTTATACAGTGCATATGACCTGATACAGTGCGCCTGATACAGTGCATATGACCTGATGCAGTGCATATGACCTGATGCAGTGCATATGACCTGATGCAGTGCAAATGACCTGATACAGTGCATATGACTTGATACATATGACCTGATACAGTGCATATGACCTGATACATATGATCTGATACATATGACCTGATACAGTGCAAATGATCTGATACAGTGCATTTGACCTGATACAGTGCATATGACCTGACACAGTGTATATGACCTGACACAGTGCATATGACCTGTTACAGTGCATATGACCTGATACAGTGCATATGACCTGATACAGTGTATATGACCTGCTACATATGACCTGATACAGTGCATATGTCCTGATATAGTGCATATGACCTGATACAGTACATATGACGTGATACAGTGTATATGACCTGACACAGTGCATATGACCTGTTACAGTGCATATGACCTGATACAGTACATATGACCTGATACAGTGCATATCACCTGATACAGTGCATATGACCTGATGCATGTGACCTGATACAGTACATATGATCTGATACAGTGCATATGTCCTGCTATAGTGCATATAACCTGATACAGTACATATGACCTGATACAGTGCATATGACCTGATACAGCGCATATCACCTGATATATGTGACCTGATATAGTACATATGGCCTGATACATATGACCTGATACAGTGCATATGACCTGAGATACAGTGTATATGACCTGATACAGTGTATATGACCTGCTACATATCACCTGATACAGTGCATATGTCCTGCTATAGTGCATATGACGTGATACAGTGCATATGACCTGATACAGTGCATATGACCAAATACAGTGCATATGACCTGATACAGTGCATATGATCTGATACATGTGACCTGATACAGTACATATGACCTGATACAGTGCATATGTCCTGCTATAGTGCATATGACCTGATACAGTGCATATGACCTGATACATATGACCTGATACAGTGCACATGAACAGATACAATGCATATGACCTGATACATATGACATGATACAGTGCAAATGACCTGATACAGTGCAAATGACCTGATACAGCGCATCTGACCTGATACAGTGCACTTGATACCGTGCATATGACCTGATACAGTACATATGACGTGATACAGTGTATATGACCTGATACAGTTCATATGTCCTGATATAGTGCATATGGCCTGATACAGTGCATATGACCTGATACAGTGCATATCACCTGATACATGTTACCTGATACAGTATATATGACCTGATACAGTGCATTTTCCTGATATAGTGCATATTACCTGATACAGTGCATATGACCTGATACAGTGCATATGACTTGACACAGTGCATATTACCTGATACAGTGCATATCACCTGATACATGTGACCTGATATAGTACATATGGCCTGATACATATGACCTGATACAGTGCATATGACCTGAGATACAGTGTATATGACCTGATACAGTGCATATGACCTGCTACATATGACCTGATACAGTGCATATGTCCTGATATAGTGCATATGACCTGATACAGTGCATATGACCTGATACAGTGCATTTGACCTGAAACAGTGCATATGACTTGATACAGTGCATATGACCTGATACAGTGCATATGACCTGATACATGTGACCTGATACAGTACATATGACCTGATACAGTGCATATGTCCTGCTATGGTGCATATGACCTGATACAGTGCAAATGACCTGATACAGTGCATATCACCTGATACATGTGACCTGATACAGTACATATGGCCTGATACATATGACCTGATACAGTGCATATGACCTGAGATACAGTGAACTTGCGGCTGCTATGTGACAGTAGAAACTCAAATTAACAAGCAGACATGTGCACGGATCCCGAAAACGGATCCCGAAAACGGATCCCGGGATCTCACCATAGTGTCTAGATTCTGGATCCACAAAGATAATAGTTCCACTTAACCCTATTTTTAACAGGCTCCTGGCTGCCCCTATTTGTAACAGGCGGCGGAATCCGCCCTCCCCCAAAAAATCTCGAGATATACCCGTCCGATTTGCACAAATCAAACGGCATATTATTCCCCTCAACACGATCTTCATTTCTAAAAAATAAAATCTCTATATTTTTGATGCGGTGCAGATTTGTTGTTTTATTTTGGTGTTGCTCCACGGCGCGGTGGTGTCCCCACAGCGCGGTGGTGCCCCCATGGCCCAAGGGTGGGAGGGGGGTCATTACCCCCGTGACCCACCCCTGGATCCGCCACTGCTCCATAGAAGGCCCCTAATCGCATAGAAGCATAGAAGGCACCTTGAGCTCAATTCGGCTCATTATAGGTAAAATCCTTACTGCGCCCCTGACCTCCAGAGGATTATCAATGACGCAGCTGCGTGACGTCATTGTGACGTCAATGCAGCGGTGTCGATTTCTCAAAACGGTTGGGGGGCCGAACACACTGGCGGATACAGCCTCTCTCCGTGGGGGGGGGGGGATCTTTTTGTGGCTAAAAGGTACCCCCCCCCCATTTTTTCCTCTGCGGATTTGGGTCGGTCACCTTATTTTGGTATTCGAGCTTAAGAAATTAACTTTTCAAATTCACAACAAAATGATTTTGTGGATTTTTTTCCTCCGAAAAAGATAAGTTGGTTTTTATTTTTGAAGGTCAAAAACACATTTTTTTTTGCAAATCCGAGATAGCCATTTTGAAGAGAATGTCATTTAATTTCTTTTAACTTTTTTACCAAAAAAACTTCAATACTCTATTTTCTACGATTGTTTAAGCATTTATCATTTTTCCACCACAAATGGCATGACATGATGTCAACGTCATTATCTCCCAAAACACTAAATCAATTTCATTGGCATTTGGCGAGAAGACGTATAATTGATGAAGCATCAGGTACTGAAAGTTTGACGTTGATATCTATCATAGTTTTCAAGTTATTGAGAAAACCCGGGAGGGGGCAGATTCTGACCCCACCCCACCGGGGCGCGGATTAAGTGTCACCGGCTCCTTGAATTGCATCAGGTGCGCTGTTTTGTCTATCATTGAAAGCAAGGGATACATACAAACTTAAAATTAAATGGCTCGAGAAAAACGAACTTCCGTTTTTATGAAGTTTTCTCCAAAGATCATTGTTTTTTTCTTCACACGTGCAGAGAACACGCGGGGGCATACTGGTATTGAATGCCCCTCACATATTCCTGTGGGGGGTGGCATTTGTCCCTGATGCCCCCCGCCTGGATCCGCCAGTGACAGCAATTACTGCCAAGGAGAGCCTCTGCCAGACACTTAATGGAATTCATTTTACAATTTTTCAAAATTGTATAAGCAATTACGAAACTTGTGTCATGCCGGGAAGCGGTGCGAAATGTTCCGGTTTTTGACTGTGGATAGCTGGATTTTCACTGCTGCAAAGACAATTTTTACGATTTTACGATAAATTGGGAACCCGCGAGGGGGGGGGGGGGATACTTGTATTGAATGCTCCCCCCCCGGTTCATGTGGGGGAGGGGACATTTGTATTTCATGGCAAAAACGTCATGTCATTCCATTTTTGGAGGAGGCATTTGCCCCTGATGCCCCCTCCTCCTGGATCCGCCAGCGGCCGAACGAACACATTTTTTTAAAGAAATGATAGGCAACTTGTACAAAGGACAGTATTTGTAATCTTGTCATAATGCAAAAACAGACGAAATCTCATGAGTTTTGGAATTCTGTCGGACGGCCCCTCAAACCAACGTTTTGGGCCGGTCTGCATCCGCCAGAAGGCCCGAGTCCTTACTTGGAACTCTTACTTAGTAAAACGGCAATGCTAACCTGCCATTGACGGGGGGGGGGGGGGGGGGGGGAGTAAATAGCTCCCCTGACGAATTTTCGGAATAGCTAAAAAACCGATAGCGATATCAACGCACCTTCTCCTACACGAATTTTACGTCTTCTGTGCATACATGAAACAATTTAGTCGGAAAAAATTAGATATAACGAATTTAGTGACGTCACTACACACGAGTTCGGCGAAGAAAAAATCAGCTAAACTTTAAGAGATCATACACATACAAAGTCTATATTGTGGGCAAAATGCAATAAAAACGTCAGAAAAAAGCAAATGGCAAGAGCTACAAGATAGACTCTCGGATTTGTGAAAACTTTTGTTTTTGACCCCTAAAAACCATTTAAAATAAATCAATTAAAAACAACTATTTCTTCGGAAAAATGACCTAAAAATAAAACATTGTAAATATGTTAAAAATTCACCGGATTTCGCATCTTTATACCTAAAGAGGTGATTTTAAAACAAACTTTTCTTAGTAAAAGCTGCGTAGAATTTCTTTTGAAAACAGGAAACGTGTCAATTTGTTGCCCATTTCAGGCGGTTTGGGAGGCTT
>JAXIVJ010006248.1:62500-68101 GCA_036785665.1 Chirona hameri
GCAGCCTGAACAGTAGTAGGCAGCAGCCTGAACAGTAGTGGCATAGCAGGCTGAACAGTAGTGGCAGCGAGCCTGAACAGTAGTGCAGCAGCCCCACACCCCCTGAATCAGGTGTGGCAGCAGCCTGAACAGTAGTGGCAGCAGCCTGACAACAGTAGTGGCACGCGCCTGAACAGTAGTGGCAGCAGCCTGAACAGTGTGGCAGCAGCCTGACAGTAGTGGCCAGCAGCCTGGACAGTAGTGGCAGCAGCCTGAACAGTAGTGGCAGCAGCCCTGAACAGTAGTGGCAGCAGCCTTACATAGTGCAGCAGCCTGAACAGTATGGCAGCAGCCTGAACAGTAGTGGCAGCAGCCTGAACAGTAGTGCAGCAGCCTGAACGTCGTGGCAGCAGCTGAACAGTAGTGGAGCAGCCTGAACAGTAGAGGCAGCCAGCCTGAACAGTAGTGGGCAGCAGCCTGAACATAAGTGGCAGCAGCCTGAACAGTAGTGGCAGCAGCCTGAACAGTAGTGGCAGCAGCTCTGAACTGTAGTGGCAGCAGCTGACAGTAGTGGCAGCAGCCTGAACAGTAGTGGCAGCTAGCCCTGAACAGTAGTGGCAGCAGCCTGAACAATAGTGGCAGCACCGCACAGCGGCCTCAGCAGCTGCAGCCGCAGCAGCTGCGTTTGGGGCAGTAAGCCAGCTGCAGCCTTAGCAGCTGCAGCAACAGCAGCGCAGAAGCAGCCGAGTACAGCAGCAACAGCTGTGCTAGCAGCAGCCTAACAGCAGCAGCGGCATCAGCAGCTGCGCAAACAGCAGCGGCGGCAGCCAGACGGAGCACAGCAGCAACAGCTGTGCTAGCAGCAGCTGCGGCAACAGCAGCGGCGGAAGCAGGCCGGAGCAAAGCAGCAACAGCTTTGTTGCCGCAGCATCAACAGCTGTTGCGGCTAACCGCAGATGACCGAGGCAGCAGCAGCGGCAATCATAGGTAGCTGTAGCAACAGCACCGGCCGAAATCGTGGCGCCCGCGGAAGCGGTCGCCGACGTGGAGCGGGCAGCGCGAGGGGATGGAGGAAGTGTGCGCGAGAGAGTATCAGGATGGGATGGGGTCAGTCAACGGGGATTTGGAGTATGCGGGGTGTGCGGGGTAGGAAGGACCATGTGTTGGAGAGGAAAACCAGCGCGAGAGGTGAAGTGGATAGTGAGATGAGTGTAGTAAGGCGTAGAGGTTACGATAGGGAGCGGTGAAGTTGGTGTACAGGTAAAGGGCGCACCTTGAACATTCCACTCCCCCCGGAAGTAAGGGAATTTTTCCCGCCTGTCGAGAGAGGGGAATATTATGTAAGATTATTATGTGACGCACTATAATTCCAGGCTACGTTGGGATTATAGTGGCTCGGGCCTGAGAGGTCAACGGCTGGGAGCCGGCCGGCCGAGGCCGACACGTGACCTCAGGCGGGGAAAGCCTGGCGGCTGAGCTCAGGTAGCGAGGGCCCGGTAGATCGGGCATTCCCTCGTGCGGCTCGTCGGGACGACATCTTCAGCTTTCCTGTCCCCATCAAATTAACCGCGGACACCCAGGTGTCAAGAAGTCCCGTCACAATCCAGAACTCTTCCGAAGCACTACTAAAGGGTCAGGTCGGTGCGGAGCGCCGTGATCTCAGCTATACGCTCTGGAGTCCCGATTAAAAATATCAATGGGCAAGGTTGCCGGTCTGATCGTAGGACGGGTGTGGTGCAGCGCGTATGTGCTGAATTGGGTGCGACGGGTGAATGTGAGTGTGAGAGTACCGGAGATGCGGTAGGTGGGTGGAGATTCGCTGTGACGGCATGGAAGGTGGTGTGAGAGCTGAGATGCGGTAATGTGCGAGTTGTTTGTGAACGAGTGTGGATACCTGTGAATGTATATGTGCATAATGAGGTTGTGTGGGTGTCGGAAGCGTGGACAAGGTGGTTGTTGTTTTGTGTAGGTTCGGAGTATGGAAGTATGTGAAGGAATGGGTGTGAGCCCCAATATAGAGTTGAGGAGAATTAAATATTTCCCCGGAAAGCGAGGAATGCAAACTGATCCTCGGTGAACGTTTGAACGACATCTAGGGCTGCTAGTTTAATACACCCGGTAGGCGGGCGGGGCATGTAACGTAATGGGAGTAATTAACGGAGGGAGCGGGATGCATGAAGGCTATGTATGGCCGACAGCTAACCGGGTTCTCTTACATAGTAAAGGAATCTTGGTATGTAGTCAGACTGTGCCTGAATTCTGAAGTTTGATCTGGGATCCTAGTGGATCCCTTGGCAAAAAAGCATGAAGATCTGGGATCCTCTGACATCCCTCGGCATAAATTATAGATCCCACAGCCAGTACAATATATCAGTATCTGGGATCTTTGTGGATCCCTCTGGTTATTTGTGTACCTGGATCTGGTGTTTCATGTGATCCCAGGACATATATTGTTTATCACCGAGACGTGATAAAACCTGATTTTAGAGTATTGGCCATAATAGCGAAAACATTGAAGTGAGTCAGCCTGGCTCTTGTAGGTGCCAGCATCAATGTTTTTTTCACCTCTGGCCATGACCTTTAAAAAAACACCCAAAATTTCGGATTTTTTTGTCCACTGTGCCCCTATTTTTGAACAAAAAAAAATTCGGGGTCCTAAAGAGATATCTTGTCATGACGAATCGAATGCGCTTTCCCATCGAAATCGACCGAGCGGGTTCTCGAGATCTCTGGGGGGGGGGCAGAATCTCCCCCCCCCGAAGGTTAACTTATTCTGGCCTCCCGCAGGGAATAGGGTTAAATGGCGAGTTTGGTTAGTTTAGTTGACGCAATAATTTTGGAGAACCGAATATGGCAGATGCACACACCGAATTTCAAAGCAATATCTATATGTGGCACTTCCTTTGTCTACCAAAAAAATACGCCTCCCGAACGGCCACCGCCATATTCTAGGGCCTGCTCGATGTGTGTAAGCACGTTTGTCAGCACCAATCACGGCAAAGCACCCCCAACAGTCGCTGCGCAGCGTCACCGACCCAAGAGTGAACGGACTCCTCACCACCAACCCCTCCACTCAGCGGCACGTTTGTCAGCACCAAATCACGGCAAGCACCCCCGACAGTCGCTGCGCAGCGTACACCACCGACCCCAAGAGCGGAGCGGACTCCTCACCACCAACCCCTCCCATTAAGCGCCGTAGCAGTCGCCCTTCGCACCCTGTCGTCACCTAACGACCGTAAAACAAGGATATCGGACGCAGCCACAACTGATGCGTGCGTTCGTCCCCGACGACGATAGCTCTACCTAATCATGTCAAGCAAAATAATATTAAATTGCAATGGAATGCAGGGAGAACTATTATCTCATTTGCCAGATTTAAACAATATTACGAAAATCTTACCCCGCTTTATGGCTGCTATACATGCAAACCCATTTTCGAGACACTGATGGATACAATTTTAATGTCCGGATATACTTTATATATCAACATAATATAATTCAAATAACGACAAGGTGTAGCACTTTGTTTCTAACTCAATATGCCCACCGACAGTAAAACTAGTGACACCACTAAACGCTGTGTGCGATTGCTACGACGCTTTTTCACGAGAGACAGTTACCTGTCAGTTACCTGCTACCCAACTCTTCAACGTATCACAATCTTCCCTAGATAATCTGCTTTCACAGCTATCCACAATCCCTTATACTAGATGACTTTATGCAACATAACCCGGTATGGGAAGCCAACGTCTCTCACCAAGAGGGATCGCAGGTCGAACTGTTGTCAATAAACATTCACTTGTCATCATGAATGACGGCCCGCCGACATACATGAGCTTAGCTATCACACTACATCGTCATAGACCTGTCTCTAGCCATCGCCTCGTATAGCCCCAATGTTCCAATGGACTGTGACATCTGACCCCCTGTTCTCCGACCATTTTCCCCCTCCATCTCTTCCTTACCTGTGCCACTCACTCCTCACTTCGCCTGTCATGAAAATAACTCCCAATTCTCGCTGACAACTCTGACCCAGCTCTACGACTGCCTTAGACAACACATGTATTTGGTTATAAAAACGTTCAGCGTTCTATACTCGCAGCTGCCTTTGAAGGCGCGCTGGCCGCCCAGCATGATCATTCGGTTATCGGTTCTATTTCCACAGACGAATCACAGCCGAGTCAAGTCACTATCCGAATCCGGTAACGCTTCTGAGCCAATGGTTACGTGTCGGGACACACGGCGCTGCCTAGGGCTACGTCTGCCCTGCTTGACGTGAGATTTACGGTGCTGGTACAGCAGCCGTTGATGGCTGATGCTCTTGCTGCAGACACCACAGCTCACCTGGTGCTCGGTCGTGTGGAGGAGACATGGACAAGCAGGGAACGCTTCGAGGACACCGTCGGCCGCAGACGTCACAGCCAGAGGGGTTTAGTCGGCACGTGTGTTTCAGTCCCACGTGGCGTTCAAACTGGCTCGGCTCATGAACACGACAGAGCACAAACTACATTCTAAAGACATCCCCACAGAATGCCGGTGCACCGTGTGTTCCAGCTGCTCTGACATGAGAATGCCTTGTCACAGACGTCACACCGAAATCGTCCAGAGTGACTTTTTGGTGAATCTTCAGGAGCTTCCACGTGTCTGAACGTCCGCTGGCACACTTTGCAAGCAGCCTGATGCTCGCCAGAGTGCGAGGCTCATGTACTCGCAGGTAACATTTGTAGGAAAAGCTTTCTCCGCACACATTACAGCGGAATGGCTTCTGCTCGCCGGAGTGTTGGCTACTCACTGCTTGTTCAGGCTGCTGCGTTGGGGTGAACGCTTTTTGAAAAACTCACAGCTACATGCTTCTGCCGAGTAGGTACGCGCATGCTTCTCAAGCCAGCTCCGGCAACGGAACGGCTTGCTGCATACGTGACCGCGAAACCGTCCTGCTGTCTGCGGCCTGATGATCACTAGTTTGTTCTGGTCTTCACTCCAGTGTGACGCAGCCTGACGCCTGCAGACGACGCGCTGTGGGACGTGCCGGCCGGTCGCAGGACATTCGCGCGACGCCGCTCCGGGCAGTGTCTGGTCTCCTGGTGATCCACAGCGGCGGGTGTGACCACCACCCTGCTCACGCGCCGGGACGCGGGCGCGTCTCTTCTTCCCTCTTGTAGCCATCACCAGAAGCCCTCCGTTTTCAGATCCACCGGAGCTCAGGCTCAGACTTTATCTCGGGGGTTACCTGAAAGGTGAGGTGGACAACACAATCAGCGTATGATATGACTAACCCTGTTCCAAGCTTTACTGACTGTATTACATGGCAATGAGGTAAACGTCAGCCTCAAAAGCTAGCTCTCCTTTAACTGAAATCTTATCCTGTACCCTAGAGGGAAGCTGATAACTGATGAGGCAATTTCAGCAGCTAAAGCGATCCAGACGTGCGCCAACTCGTAATGTAGCTACTCCTTTGTTTGGGAATAGGACGTTCTAGCAACGACAAACATTGTGTCGGTATAGTTCCCTCCCAGGACACAGTGCCCGATTTGGAGCGCAGTCTTTGCTGATGATGGACGATGATGTTAAGGCCGCCGCAACTACCAGCTAGGCTTATGTGGCGGCCAAGCGATGCTCTTT
>JAXIVJ010006249.1:0-47500 GCA_036785665.1 Chirona hameri
AGACTGAGAGAGAAGATGGCAGTCATATAAGTCTTGAACGAAATGACGTCTTTCTACATCTTGGCCGGATCACAATACCTACGTGTATGCTCATCGCCAATATCATTCCATCATAGACACTCATAGGATCGTAGTCAGTGACTTCAGTCGCAACATAGACGAAGGCCGCGTCACGAGTCTGCCCGATGGACCTGTCCAAGGTATTTGATTGCAGGAACCGTAATATGCTACTGAACAAGCTAGAAGGCTATGGCATATTTTGCCACTCTGATTGGAAGAATATTTTGGAGGTTGCAAACAGATCTTAAAATGACGTGAAACGGAGCGAGATGTTCCAGTGGGAGTGGTGCATGATCTGCACTAAAAACCCATGCCATGCCGGGGGCGTCTGGACTCCCCTGTTCTATCTTGACTCTTATGGGGAGAAACGGAATATAAAATACTGTTCGATAGCTCGTGAAAAAAAAAATCATGTCAAAACTACTTCAGTCATTTGTTGTCCCATGCCAATATTGAGGTCCCCAGAGATCATCAAAGCTCAATTTTTTCAATTTTAGGATTTTGCCTAAGAAACTCCAAAATTACAGCCCTTCATGGGACACATTTTCAGCCCTCATCCCGTTCCAGCCCATTCAGCCAGACCCAAGCCCGTTCCAATACAATTTCATAATTGATGGGGCTCCCATTCCCGCCCGTTTCAGCATATTTCACTTTGTGTGGTGCTAAACAATTATTTTGTCTGTCCCAAACCCGTTCCAACCAGTTACATTTCTAAAAAAATGTCCCATTCCCACCCATTTCCATCCCGTTCCCATTCCCATACGGGATCCTCATTCCATGAAGGGCTCTACCGAAAATATCTCGGGGAACTATTATAGGTAAGACAAAACACGGAAATGGCATTCTTGAAAAAACGCTACCACCATTGGTGTCCTCAAATTTTAGCTCAGGTTAGGTCTCAGAGTTTAGGCTGTTGAATCCAGAGGCTATAAAAGGTCATGCAGACTGTTTTGGAAAACAAGTTTTTGGTTAATAACGTCTTATTTAAGCACGACAGAACAATAATTTTATGTTACCGTGTCGTAAATAATTTTATGTAACATGATATGTAAGCGCTCCTCAAAGCGCTTCAAATCATGTTATTTGCAATTGGTTTAAGTCAAAGGATTTGTTTTTCCTCAGTTCAGCAGGGTCATCCGAGGTCATCCGAAGTTCATATGGCGGCCAGGTGGGTCGTAAGGATCATTTGTTTAAGCGCCTCGACGAGATAAACACAATGGTGTCCGTTTAAAGCAAGTGAGCCTTAAACATACATATTTATCTGTTCCATTTAGACCTCACACACATATTTTTGTTGTTGTTCTACAACAATGATTTCATCAGCTGTCGTAGCTGTTGTAGCTGTTGCGGTCAGTTGGTGAATTTGGTGGCTGTATCTTTGAAGTTTGAACATAGGCATAAATGCACATAATTTTCAGATCAGAAACATTTTGAAAGGCTTGAACGGCCTTGATGGGCCATGCCCCAATCCCGTTCAAGGGGGCCAAACTATGTTTTGCCTCCCCCCCCCCCACAGACGTGAAGTAAAATGAATGCTATATTTGCGTTTTTAGAACGGTACTGGGAAAATTGGCCAAATTTGGGCAATTTTGGCCAAATTTGGCGGTACGCAGATACAGGTGTCCTTATTTCATTATTTCTATCTAGCACCATTTCGGTCAAGCAAGTCTACAATAGAACCAATCGGTCCAAATCCATCCTTTTTCCTGTACGTCCTTGCCGTTCTTCCGGTTACAACGGCGGAGCGGAGAGGATGTTCAGTAAGGTGGAGAAGACTCTATCCTCTCTCCGAGCAACAATGCCCGAGCTCCGGATGGAGGCGCTGATCATGTGCGAAGCCCACCGCGATACCTATAGGTCTGACCTATACGGATGACATTAGAATATCATCTGTAAGCGAAGTCGGTGACTTATGTGCGCGATCGGGAAGTCCCCAGCTAGATTATTTCAGGCTGCCGCTGCCTGGCTGGCTGCCGCAGGTTTTCTGCCATAGACTGTATGGCAGTAATATGAAAAATGCAGCGTTCATCGTAGTAGGTATCGGTTACTTCGTTTGCGTGTGTCGTATATATGTGCCCGCCGAGATGCGCAAATGGCCTCGAGGTCCGGGAGCAGGGATATATTTTTTTGCAAGAACCTGGCAACGGAAGTTGATCATCCTATCCGTATGCGGTGCATAGATGGGTAGCTAAAGTTTCTTGAAATGCATATTTAATTTGACGCCATGATCGGGTCATTTGTATTATTGTTTTGAATGGCGGAAGTGCGACTGGTTCGATCATGTTTGACGTCCTCGCCTTTAGGTCTTTTTTATCGGAGCGCAACAGATTACAACGACAAACATTTTTGCAGCGAAATGCGTATTTATTTTTCCGGTCGGACCCTCCCCCTGGTTTACTATCCGAAATTCGGAGCTGGAAATTCTGAAGAAAGCTACCATTTATTTGATGCTCCAAGTTTTGTTCTAAATTTCTATGTTAGCTTCTTTCCACTAACACCGTTTTCCTTGTCCGCCAAACACTATTCAAATCTAGGATACTCTTTTTTTTGCCAAGAATCGTCGAACCTTGTAGCAAAAAGTAGCTGGCCCCGAAGACGAACGGATGGATTCGTCCTTGCTCTTAACCCGCGCACTGCAGGGGGGTTGATTTCCCCCCCCCCCCCCCCCCTCAGGTTTTTCAAAGATAGCAAAAAAAATCGGCGGTGCGCAGCGCCGCCGGGTTTTGATACACCTGTTAGGACATCAATTGCGCACACTTTGAGAAAAAAAATATACTCGGGTCATCTCAGGTCAGGTCACCAGACCAGGTCAAGTGACCCCACCACCAATTTTTTTTGCAGTTGTGCCAAAGGCAGAGTTTTTCACCGATCAGGTTGAAACTTACAGGATGTCATGAGGGCATCAGTACCTACAATTCGTTTAACTCGGAATTTGTATATCGGTGACCTAAGGTCAGGTCAATTTCGTAACCTCCCCATAATAAATAAATGGGGAAATATACAAATGCTTCCTATTTCAAGGATATGCATGGTACTAGTCCAATTACTTCTGGATCATCTTATTATAGGATATTCTTGATGATCCAAGTGTAAGCTTGTTCAGTGACCCCTATTAGGTCATTTGAAGTCATGCGAGGTCACCATCACTTTTTTGTTAATAACTCTTGACATAATGAAGATAGAGAAGTAAAACAGACATCAATGTGTTTGTCTCGTCGAGACACGTCTTCCCATATGCAACATGTCCTACTTGGGTCACCACTTGACCTTGACCTAAGGTCAAATTGTTAAGTTTACTTAACAAGGTCACCATATATATAATTCAAAGCGCCTTGACAAGATAAACACAATGGCGTAAACAGTTTTTCGTTATCTTTATTAAGTAAAAAGTTAATAGCAAAAAACTATTTAGCAAAAAAACGGCATTTTTTTCCTTTTTGACCTCTGGAGCCTCAAATATTGAACTGAGATCAAATCTGAGGACACCTCAGCGATTACAAATTTTACTGGCTGGCGTTTGCTTTTCTCCGTTTGTTTCTAACTATCATGGTTTCTGAGATATATGGGAATTTCTGGAGCAATGTCCTAAAACAGGAAAAACTGGAAAGTTTGACCTTTGATGACCTCTGGTGACCTCAATTTTGACCTGACTTAAAAAAACACTAAATTACTTTCGATAGAACATGTATGAAGCTATCAAATGCCTTTTTCCTCTTCTCGCTACGTTGCGTAGTTTTTGAGATCTCAGTGGGGGCGGAAATCAACCCCCCCCCCTGCAGTTCGTGTTCGGTGCAAAGCCCCTGACAGTGCGCGGGTTAAGGGCAAGGCAGACTTGATTCAGTACACATTTTCACGTTTTTTCCTTGCAGTCTGGAAGAAAACATAGGTACACCTTTTTCGATATCCCAAAAGGTCGAAAAGCTAAACAAAAATACAGAAATCATTAGAAATCATGTGGTTTCAAAATAAAGTGGCCCAAATCCGAGGAAATTGCTAGCCCCAGGGCACACACCCTTCATACAATATTAACTTTCAAGCGGGATACATGTTTAGCTAGTCTGCCGAGTTCGGAAAAAAGGCGACGCGAACGCAAAGGCGCGGACATCGGACATGATAAAAGCGTTACGTGCATGGTGCTCCCCATGTTTTTCCTGGATCCGCCTATGTGCAATATATCAAATTTAACAAATTACAGCATATAATGCCCACATGTGACATTCATGTCGTCCCAAACAATCAAGAACAGCACATATTTTTTTATCTCCAGAAAATCCCCCTATTTTACATTCCCTGAATACGCCTATTATTTTTAATTTTGTTTTATGTCTTTTGATATATAAAATACCAGTATATTTGAAGTTCAAAAACGTTTAGGGCATGCAAATCGGTCTAGCCACATGGCCGCAATGACCTATAAAAAAAACTAAATTTGCGGATTTTTTGCCCCTGGCCCTCCATTTTTGAAGAAGAAAAAAAATCGGGGCCAAAAAGATAGATCTTGTCATTACGAATCAAATGGCGTTTTTACCATCGAAATCGACCGAGCGGTTCTCGAGATCTCTGGGGGAGGGGGGGGGGGGCAGAATCTGCCCCCCCCCCCCCTCAGGTTAACGTAATTCTGGCCGCCCGCAGGGAATAGGGTTAAGAGGGCCCCCGGTCAGCCTGAGAGACCCAGCCGGCCTAAGGGGGCCCTCGGCCGGCCTAAGAGGGTCCTAGTTCGTCCTGAGGGGCCTAGGTTGGTCGGCCTGATGGGCCCTCGGTCAGCACCTGGTCATGGTAATCCCTGATAGACACTGGGCGCCTCCGGGGCCCTACCTCGTCTGGGGGTCAAATGGCTACTGCCTTAGTCTGGTTCTGGCTCCCAGCCTGGTTCTGGAGTGTATGATCGCCACTGGGGGTCCTGTCTAGCGCCTGAATAACCTGTACTGACCCCTAATCGCCATTGGGGCACCTGCCTGATCTGAGGGTTTATACTCGCCTTCTACTGTGAACGGCAGAATGCTTGGGCACTGGTGGATCCAGCCGTCGTTTTTTTGTATGTGTGTGTGTGTGGGGGGGGGGGGGAAATCGGTGGGAGGCACTGGCGGATCCAGTCTCTCTTCGTGGAGGCATCTTTTATTTGGGCCGGTCACCTTATTTTGGTATTCGAGTTTAAGAAATTCACTTTTCAAATTCATAAAATTTCTTTGGTCGATTTATTCCGAGAAAACAATCCGTATATTTGTATTTTTGGGGTTCAACAACCAATAATTCGAAAATCTGAGATATCCATTTTGACGAAAATGTAATTTCCCTTCTTTTGACGTTTTTTATTTGCAATTTGCTTCAAAAACTCTATTTTATACGATTTTTTCTCTCAAACATTTATCGTTTTTCCATCAAAAATGGCATGACATGACGTCATTAAAACGTCATTATCTCCCAAAGTACTAAATCAATTTCATTGGAAGTTGGTGAGAAGACTTTGACAAGATGCAGTATAAGGTACTGAAATGACATTCTCTTCAAATTGGCGATCTCGGATTTTCGAATTATGTTTTTTTGAACCCCAAAAATAAACATAAGTACCTTATCTCATCATCATCATCATCATCATCATCTTGTTTATTGCTTAAACGAGTCACTCAAAGAGAAAAACAAGGCAGAACTAGCACAAAAGCACAATTACTGTGCTTGGGTTTGAGCACTAGTTCTGAAATAGTTCCAGTCACAATTCAGTATTCACGACCGCCGCCACGAGCCGAAACAGCGCAAGCGAGAGAAACACCGCGTCAGCCTACCCAGCCGGCCCCTGCCAGGGACACGACACCCGCCGCGCAGTTCTAGTTTTCAAAGAAACGTCCAGATGTATGTAAGAAAATTTGGAACTGCCGGGCAACCTCGCGACCGTCTCCGTCGCCGAGATTTGCACCATATAAAAGTGTGTCAAGTTGGTTTGAGGGTGAATGTTGAGTAAAGTTGTGTATCTTGTGTGCAATGTTGTCAAATAGAGTTTGTCGTTGGCGTGTGTATTCCGGGCAGTGGAGTACGAAATGACGGTTGTCTTCAGTGTGATATCCGCAAGAGCATGATGGCGAGTCTGTTTTCTGGACCTGGAATCGATGCGAGTTGAGAAATGACATTTGTGTTCTTAGCCTTGTGTGTAAAATATTGTGTTTTTACACACAAGGCCTGTTCCTATCGAGTAGTAGGCAGGTGGTGCAGGCAGTCCCAGCTGCTTGGTAACTTGTTTTTTGAATGCGTGATGGGTGAGAAGTCGTGTTGTGTTGGGGATCTTGTTCCACTGCTTGACAGTGGCATTAAAAAAGGATCGTTGATGAGATGTTGTGTTGACTGGGGCTTGTGTGTTTGTGTTTTCGTTTCTGAGTGATCTGTTGGTGTCTTGAGCGCGTGTACGTGGCATGAGTTGTATGAGGTACGAAGGTGTGTGGTGTGCTGGGCTGCCAGTTTCACGTTCATATCTATCATAGTTTTCAGGTTATTGAGAAAATCCGTGAGAGGCAGATTCTTCTGATAAGGTTTGAGCTAGAAGTACCTATCTCAACCTAGGTACCTACCTACCTATAGTTTCTTTTATTTTGATTGCATAATTGCCATTGGGACCTTCGTGAGCATCACACGTGAATTGTGTACACACCGCTGTCCAGGCACGTAGCCAAGGGGAGGGGGGAGGGGGTGCGGCCGCACCCCCTGGAGGCCAGGAGGGCTCTTTTGAGCGGCGGAGGGCCCTTTTCGGCGCACGCAGCGCACCGAATAGGGCCGACGAGACCGCGCGAAGCGCGGTATCATGGTCTCCTTACCACGCGAAGCGTGGTCTTTAGAGAGTTTAAAGCACTTCAGAGGCTATTTTGGGCCACCAGGACCCTCTCTGAAAGACCAGAGGGCCCCTTGGACGTTCAAAAGAGCCCTGTGCATGTCCGAGGGGCCCCTGGCCAGATCGAAAGGGCCCCTGAGGGATTGAATGGGTCCCTAGCCAGCACAGAGGGGTCCCTGGGCAGGTCGAGAGGCCCCTGAGCATGCCGGCAGGGCGACAAAGCAGCCAGCACGGTCCCTTGCCAGGTCATACGGGCACCTGAACAGGTTGGAGAGTCCTTGGGCATACCCCAGAGGGCCTCTGGGAAGTTCAAAGGGCCCCTGTGCAGGTCAAAGGGGCCCCTGACCATATCGAAAGGGCCCCCTAGGTGGGTCAGGATGGCCCCTGAACATGCTGAATGGCGCCTAGTCAGCACGGAGGGGGCCCCGGGCAGGTTGAAGGGCCTTCAGAGCATGTCGCAAGGCGACAAAGCCGCCAGCGCAGTCCCTTCCCAGGTCGGAAGAGCCCATCAGAAGGCTAGAGGGCCCCTGGACAGACCAAAGGGGCCCTGGAAAGTTCAAAATGCCCCTGTGCAGATTGGGGAGCAGACCGAAAGGGCACCAGGGCGGGTAAAAAGTGCCCCGGAACATACCGAATTGGCCCCTTATATAGCCAGCACGGAGGGGCCCCAGGGCAGGTAGGAGGACCCCCTGAGCATGTTGGCAGGGCGACAAAGCAGCCAGCGCAGTCCGACCAGAAGAGTCGCTGGGCAGATCGGAGGGGCTCCTGAGCAAGTCAGAGGGGCCCCTGGCTAGACCGAAACGGTCCCTGGGCCGGTGGGAAGGGCCCTTGAACATGCCGGATGAGTTCCTAGCCAGACTGGAGGGCCCTGGGCAGGTCGGAGGGGCCCCTGAGCAAGTCGGCTGGGTGACAAAGCAGCCAGTTCAGTCCCTGGCCAGGTCGAAAGGATCTCTGAACAGGCCGAATGGGCCCCTTGACACACAAAAGGGGCGTATTGGAAGGTCAGAGGAGTCCCTGGTCATACCGGAAGGGCCCAAAGCAGGTAGAGATCCCAGATGAAGATGAAATACAAAGAGGACTTACTCCACAATACAAATATTAAAATCGGAGCTTTTGGGTATATTGTAACACCCTTCGTCAGCGATTAAGAGGTATTCGGTAACAGGTCATTGCTCGTCTTTAAGATGAGCAATGACCTGTTACCGAATGCCTCTTAATCGCTAACGAAGGGTGTTACCAGCAAGCTCCGATTTTATTTTTTATTGTAGAGTAAGCCCTCTTTGTATTTAATATATACCAGTATATTACCAGTATATATATATATACCCATCGCCTTTTGGGCGATGACCGAGCTGGCGCGCACTGGTAAAGCTAAAGCAGGTTTGAAATATGAAACGGTACTGGAGCACACGTGGTAGTAACACATAGTCCTTTTAGTCTTTTTAGTCCTCCATACAAATTGCCAGCCCTCCATGCATGCCAAAATACAAAAATAAGTTTTATTAAATTGTACATGATCTCCTTTCTTGAATCCGCCAAAAGGGAGTACATCCTGAGCGCTGCATGCTTCAGCGCATACCAAACGAATGCTTTGATAAATCAAGCCATTTTTGATCAAGAATGATTTTGGTTCATTTCGACGTCTGCGGGTGCCACGCGCTGTGGTACCACCCCTATCAGAACGCACTATAATAAAATCGAAATTGATTTGATGGCCCTATCCAATGGTGAAAACCCGATCTCAACCCGAGCAGTGGTTGCAAAGTTATTAGCTTTCGAAAAGCGTCTGTATGGCCGGGTCGGGCCGAGCCGGGTCAAATGTCAATTTGTCTAGTAAGTTGACGAGAAACCTCACGGGCGCTTCGCGCCCGCTCGGTAATCGCATTATCACCCACTCCACTTCATGTCTTTTAACGGATCCCAGATGAGTCCCTGAACAGGTCAAAAGGGCGTTGAAAAGGTCGGAGGGCCCCTAGACGGTCTGAAGGGACCCTGGGCCTTCCAACAGTAAGAATGCAGTTGTCCAGGGAATAAAACTCAAGGTTAGATAAAACAAAACGGGCCGTTTCTCGGCGCATTTATGTGTTATGTTGCTACTTTCCTATATAATTGGGCAAAATAGTTCACTATCATTTTTTTAAGGCACTTTTAAACGCACAGTAACATTTTTAGAGGTCCGCACCATAAGCAATGTGACGCATTGATGAGAATGTATATCTAGGGCAGAAGACTAAAAAAAATGTGCCGCTCCGCGCCGCCATTTGTTTAAGGGTTCCAGGTTTTGAGCTTAAAAAATATTCCAAGTTTGGTATAGCTGATTCCAAATTGGTGTCGCCGCGCTGGTTCCAAAGTTGATATGGCAGTTTGCTAACTCCAGGTCCTAAAAGTTGGTATGGCCCAGCCATACCTGTCATACTGCATTTTCCATCCTTGTAGTGTGCTTTTTCACCCGTTTTGTTTTGAGCTTTTAACGCTTGGGAAGGGGCCCTTTCAACGCTCGGGAAGGGGGCCCTTTCAAGGCACCGCACCCCCCGACGAAATCCTGGCTACGTGCCTGCCGCTGTCACGCGTCCCGAAAAGTTATTTCCACAAAAGCAAAGCGTCCTTTTTGACAACCATTTGCGCCGAAATAGAGTGTAGATTTGATTCCAAATTGATACCATATGAAGTGTTCTTCCTACATGTAAAACAAAACGTTTGTTCGAGCTTCAATTCCGACTGGCAGCTTGCTGGCCGCTATTTTCGCGTCCAGTTGAACGTTTTTAACCCCTTATTTGATGGTAAGAGCCGTTCTTTCCAACGTTTTCCAGTTTTTCACTGTGGATACCTGGATTTTGACTGTTGCAAAGTCAATTTTTACGATAAATTGTTAACTTTTTTATGTGTGTGGGGGGGCAAAAGACATGTTTCCCCCCCCCCCCCTTCCAGGCTTTTGAGGGGGGGGGGGACATCAAGGTCGGATCCAGAATGGGTGTTCTGGGTCAGTCTAGGGGGGGCAAATCCCCAAAAGTCTCACACAATTCTGAAAACTCATCGGATTTCACTTGCTTGTGCATCGATAACTGATTTAAAACAAACCTTCCCTAGTAAAAGCTACTTACATTTTATATTATCTCAGGAAATGTGTCAAATTTGCGCCGATTTCAGGTGGTTTGGGGGAGGCCATGGGCCCGTGCCCCCCTCTGGATCCGCCTATAGGGGGCATGGCCTGGTTGCCCCCCCCCCCCCCCTGGATCCGCCAGTGCGCTTGGGACCCTAATTTTTGGCGATAACTTTTGAATGCATCAACTGGTATGAATACATTTCTCGCAATGGACGTTTCAGGCCCTGCGCTAATTTGTATTATAAAAGTTGGTTTGTGTCACACGAAAATTTAGGGCGCTTTCCATTCACTCGTAATGTTAAACACAATACGAGCTCGGATACAGGCTAACGTCCGGTCGCTCTGTAGTCCTGCCCTTGACTCCGGCCACCACTTACAACCGACCGGTCACTGATCGGGCAGCGCCGGTACAAGGTCAGCCATTGAATTTTCGTTTCGTATTGAATTTTGATGGTGAACATTCCCTTGGTTAAGTTGCTTAATTATTCTTTTAAAATTAGGGAATGTGTCAATTTGTGCCCGATTTCGGGCGGTTTGGGGCATGACCTCTTTGCCCCTCCCTCGCCACCTGCTGGATCTGCCAGTAGCCTTTAAACTAATACAAGCTACTTCATAAGCCCATGAGCGCTCAAAATGTTCGACTGAAGTTTTATACGTTGCTGTTTTCTGAAGTTGTCTTTGCAAACTTATGAGGGATCGTTTCGCGTTTCGCCTCCACATTCCATTGTTTATACGTCAGTGAATTACCTCGAATGTATGTGGTTTGCGCCGCGAAGCGGCGCGAAAATTTTGAGTCTTCTGCCCTAGCATTCTCATCAATGCGTCACATTGCTTACGGTGTGGATCTCTAAAAATGTTATGGTGCGTTTAGAAGTGCGTTAAAAAATGCTAAAGTGAACTATTTTGCCCAATTATATAGGAAAGTAGCAACATAAAACATAAATGCGCTGAGAAACGGCTCGTTTTGTTTTATCTAACCTGCATCTAATTGAATTTGAATTTGCGCCGCTCTGCGGCGCAAAGATTTTGAATTGTATTCCCTGGACAACTGTATTCTTACTGTTGAAAGGCCCAGGGTCCCTTCAGATCGTCTAGGGGCCCCTCCGACCTTTTCAACGCCCTTTTGACTTGTTCAGTGACTGATCTGGGATCCACAAAAAGACATGATGTGGAGTGGGTGATAATGTGATTATCGAGCGGGCGCGAAGCCCCCGTGAGGTTTCTCGTCAACTTACTAGACAAATTTACATTTAACCCGGCCCGACCCGGCCATACATACGCTTTTCGGAAGCTAATAACTTTGCAACCACTGCTCGGGTTGAGATCGAGTTTTCACTATTGGATAGGACCATCAAATTAATGTTGATTTTGTTATAGTGCGTTCTGATAGGGGTGGTACCACAGCGCGTGGCACCCGCAGACGTCGAAATGAACCAAAATCATTCTTGATCAAAAATGACTTGATTTATCAAAGCATTCGTTTGGTATGCGCTGAAGCATGCAGCGCTCAGGATGTACTCCCTTTTGGCGGATTCAAGAAAGGAGATCATGTACAATTTAATATAACTTATTTTTGTATTTTGGCATGCATGGAGGGCTGGCAATTTGTATGGAGGACTAAAAAGACTAAAAGGCCTATGTGTTACTACCACGTGTGCTCTCGTACCGTTTCATATTTCAAACCTGTTTTAGCTTTACCAGTGCGCGCCCGCTCGGTCATCGCCCAAAAGGCGTTTTACTGGTATATATTAAATACAAAGATGGCTTACTCTACAATTAAAATTAAAATCGGAGCTTGCGGGTATATTGAAACACCCTTCGTTAGCGATTAACAGGCATTCGGTAACATGTCATTGCTCATCTTAAAGACGAGGAATGACCTGTTACCGAATGCCTCTTAATCGCTGACGAAGGGTGTTACAATACACCCGAAAGCTCCGTTTTTAATATTTGTATTGTGGAGTAAGTCCTCTTTGTATTTAATATTTAGCTGGGATCTCTACGTGCTTTGGGCCCTTCCGGTCTGACCAGGGACTTCTCTAACCTTCCATGTGTGTCAAGGGGCCATTCGACCTGTTCAGTGGTCCTTCCGACCTGGCCAGGGACTGCACTGGCTGCTTTGTCGCCCTGCCGACATGCCCAGGGGCCCCTCCGCCCAGCCCAGGGGCCCCTCCAGTCTGGCTAGGAACTGATCCGGCATGTGCAAGGGCCCTTCTGACCTGCCTATGGACCATTTCGGTCTAACCAGGGGCCCTTCTGACTTGCTCAGGAGCCCCTCCGATCTGCCCAGCGACTCTTCTGGTCGGACTGCGCTGGCTGCTTTATCGCCCTGTCAACACACTCAGGGGGCCCTCCTACCTGCCCTGGGGCCCCTCCGTGCTGGCTATATAAGGGGCCAATTCGGCATGTTCCGGGGCGCTTCTTACCCGCCCAGATGCCCTTTCGGTCTGTCCCTCCGATCTGCACAGGGGTATTTTGAACTTTCCAGGGCCCCTTTGGTCTGTCCAGAGGCCCTCCAGCCTAAGGGGCCCTTCCGACCTGGAAAGGGACTGCGATGGCTGCTTTGTCGCCTTGTGACATGCTCCGAGGGCCCTCCAACCTGCCCTAGGTCCCCCTCCGTGCTGACTAGGGGCCCATTCGGCATGTTCAGGGGCCATCCTGACCCACCCAGGGGGCCGTTTCGATATGGTCAGGGGCCACTCTGACCTGCACAGGGGCCTTTTTAACTTCCCAGGGGTCCTCTGGGTCTGTCCAAGGGCCCTCCAACCTGCTCAGGGGCCCGTATGACCTGACAAGGGACTGTGGTGGCTGCTTTGTCGCCCTGCCGACATGATCAGGGGCCTCTCGACCTGCCCAGGGGCCCCTCTGTGCTGGCTAGGGGCCCATTCGACGTGTTCAGGTGGCCCTCGGACCCGCTCAGGGGCCTTTCGGTCTGGCCAGGAGCCCCTCTGACATGCGCAGGGCTCTTTTTAACGTCACAGGGACCCTCTGGTCTTTCAGAGCAAGTCCTGGTGGCCCTAAAGAGCCTCTGCAGTGCTCTAAACTCTCTAAAGACCACGCTTCGCATGGTAAAGAGCCCATGATACTGCGCTTCGCGCGGTCTCGTCGGCCCTTTAGGGCCCTCCTGGCCTCCAGGGGGGTGCGGCCGCACCTGCCGCCCCCTCTGGCTACGTGCCTAGACAGTGGTGTGTACAAAATTCACGTGTGATTCTCACGAAGGTCCCAATAGCAATCGTGCAATCAAAATAAAAGAAACTATAGGTAAGTAGGTACATACCTAGGTTGAGATAGGTACTTCTAGCTCAAACCTTATTAGAAGAATCTGCCCCTCCCGGATTTTCTCTATAACCTGAAAACTATGATAAATATGAACGTTAAACTGGCAGATAAGGTACTTATTCTTATTTTTGGGGTTCAAAAACCCATGATTCGAAAATCCGAGATAGCCATGTTGAAGAGAATGTCATTTCAGTGCCATTGCGTCTAAGTCTTCTCAACAACTTTCAATTAAATTGATTTAGTATTTTGGGAGATAATGACGTTTTAATGACGTCATGTCATGTCATTTTTGGTGGAAAAACGAGAAATGTTTGAAAACAAATTGTAGAAAATAGAGTTTTGAAGCAAATTGCAAATACAAAACATCAAAAGAAGGGAAATGACATTTTCTGCAAAATGGCTATCTCAGATTTTTGAATGATTGGTTTTTGAACCCTCAAAATAAAAATAAACGGATTGTTTTACTCGGAATAAATCCACCATTTTTTTATTAATTTGACAAGTGAATTTCTTAAGCTTGAATATCAAAATAAAGTGACCGGCCCAAATCCGCGGAGGGGAAAAATGGGGGTACCTTTTTGCCACAAAAAGATGCCCCACGGAGAGAGGCTGGATCCGCCAGTGCTTCCCACCGATTTGACCCCCCCGCACGCACACACACAAAACGACGGCTGGATTCGCCAGTGCCCAAGCGGTCTGCCGTTCACAGTAGAAAGCGAGTATAAGCCCTGAGGTCAGGCAGGTGCCCCAGTGGCGATTAGGGGTCAGTACAGGTTATTCAGGCGCTAGACAGGACCCCCAGTGGCGATCATACCCTCCAGAAGCAGGCTGGGAGCCAGAACCAGGCTAAGGCAGTAGCCATTTGACACCCAGACGATGCAGGGCGCCGAAGGCGCCCAGTATCCATCAGGGATTACCATGACCAGGTGCTGACCGAGGGCCCCTCAGGCCGACCAACCTAGGCCCCTTAGGACGACCTAGGACCTTCTTAGACCGGCTGAGGGCCCCTTAGGCCGGCTGGGTCCTTCAGGCCGACCGGGGGCCCTCTTAAGCCTAGCAAGGGCTCCCTCAGGCCGACTGAGGGCCCCTCAGGCTAACCAAGAGCCTTAGGCCGACCGTGGGACCCCGTAAGCCTAACATGGACCCCTTAGGGCAACCGATGGCACCCCCAGGCCGACCGAGGGCTCCCGCGGGCCGAGTGAGGGCCCCTAAGTCCGAACAAGGACTCTCTTAACCTGCGCACTGCAGGGGCTTTGCGCCGAACACGAACTGCAGGGGGGACGACATTTGATAGCTTGATACATGTTCTATCGAAATTATTTCAGTATTGTTGTAGATCAGGTCAAAATTGAGGTCACCAGAGGTCATCAAAGGTCAAATTTTCCAGTTTTTCCTGTTTTAGGACATCGCTCCAGAAATTCCCATATATCTCAGAAACTATGCTAGTTAGAAACAACCGGAAAAAAAACAAACACCAGCCAGTGAAATTTGCAATCGCATAAGTGTCCTCAAATTTGATCTTAGGTCAAAATTTGAGGCTCCAGAGGTCAAAAAAGGAAAAAAGGCCTTTTTTTGCTAAATAGTTTTTCGCTATTAACTTTTTATGTAATAAAGATAACGGAAAACAGTTTACGTCATTGTGTTTATCTTGTCCAGGCGCTTTGCATGATATACATGGTGACCTTTTTAAGTTAACTTAAAAACTTGACCTCAGGTCAAGGTCAAGTGGTGACCCAAGTAGGGCATGTTGCATATGGGAAGACGTGGCTTGACGAGACAAACACATTGATGTCTGTTTTACTTCTCTATCTTCATTATGTCGGGAGTTATTGACAAAAAAGTGATGGTGACCTCGCATGACCTTAAATGACCCAATAGGGGTCACTGAACAAAACTTACACTTGGATCATCAAGAATATCCTATAATAACATGATCCAGAAGTATCATGCATATCTTTAGCATTTGTATATTTCCCCATTGACTTATTATGGGGAGGTTACGAAATTGACCTGACCTTAGGTCACCGATATAAACATTCCGAGATCTACGAATTGTAAGTACATATGTCCTCATGACATCGTGTAAGTTTCAAACTGATCTGTGAAAAACTCTGGCTTTGGCACAACTGCAAACATTTTTGAAGGTGGGGTCACTTGACCTGGTCTGGTGACCTGACCTGAGATGACCCTAGGTTATTTTTTTTTTCAAAGTGTGCGCAATTGATGTCCTGATAGGTGTGCGAAAACCAGCGGCGCTGCGCGCCGACGTTTTTTAGCTATCTTTGAAAAACCTCAGGAGGGGGGGGGGGGCGGAAATCAAGTCAACCCCTCCCCTGCAGTGCGCGGGTTAAAACACGCGCCCTGGAGGGAGGGGCGAAATCCGCCCACCCCTCCTGTTTTTGGTAAATATGTCCTTATTTTACCGGGCGATGTGCATAATATTTTAGGTACCTGCCTAAAAATGAACGGCACGTTATCTGAAGTAAGAAAAATAAAAATCGTCCGAATATGTTTTGAGTTATAGGCCATCAAAGTAAAAAAAAGTTTTCAGCGCCAGACCACATAAATCAGCCCTGTGCGGTTCCCGTATACCGGAAAAATGAAAGTGTTTTTGGCTATACTTGCGACTTGTTTGATGTATATTGTTGTGCTATATAGTTTCCAAGGTAATGTTAGGTCAACGAGGTCAAGTCAGGTCAAGTTCATGACAGGTCATTGGAACCGAAGTAGGGTAACTGAAAGGTTGTAATAAATGCATATGACTCATGCTTTCTGGACTCATGCTTGTGGTCCTGAGTCCATTCATACCTCGACAACTGCTGATTCGTTGTCATCACTCATCTGATCCCGTCCTCGCCTGAGGCGGTTAGATATTGGAACCAAAGTAGGTCAACTGGAAGGTTGTCATAAATGAAAATGATGCATGCCTTCTGAACTCATACTTCGTGGTCTTGAGTCCATTCCAGACTTGTATACGACTCAAATTTGTTTCTCTCGAACGATTCAATCACGACTCAAAATCAATATTAGTCGATTAAATCACGACTCAATGAGACCTTCATTTTTTGCATTTGATTCAATCAAAGACTTTGAGTCAGAGTTTTCGACTCAATCGATTGAAAATGACCTTTAGGCATATCAGTCCCGACTCAATCATTTTGAATCATATAACAACTCAATCACAACTCAAACTATGACTAATGACTACGTTTGCAATTTATAACTGAGAGTGATTTAATAGTGCTGCATTTTATGTATTTTATTTATGTATGGTGAAATTGTTGATGAATATTCCTTGTAAAGTGTCATGGGTCAACAAGGGGTCACTTAAACGACAACTCACCAGGACCGACCTACGAGGACCAACTTGTCCAATCAAACGTGGTGTATGCATTCCCTGTAAGTCCGGCTTTGATCAAACTTGTGCGACCAACAACGCAGTTTATCAAGTCAGCCGCAACCTTTGCCCAGCCACATACGTGGGGGAATGCATACGCCCCGTAAGAGAAAGGTTCTTTGACCACCGCCGCGCTGCGTTCAGGAAGGACATCAACAACCCTGTTGGGCTTCACTTTCAATCCCAGCACGGTTATGATGTCATTCCTGAAGTTCCGATAACGGGGAAAATATTATGTAAGTGCCACGGCCATGTTGAACGTAAAGTAAAGGAAACCATGTTTATTCGAGACCTCAAACCTGTCATGAACAAAAATGTAGCGAGCTGGCCACTTTTGAGCTAGTAGCAGTCTGGCACTGACGTAACATGGACCTCCAAGTGTAGTTTATCCTGAATTCGCATCGGTGTATCTAAATTTATTTAGGATCGAATTGTATTCATTGATAGTCTTCAGAAGTTTGCTTGGCATACGACTTTGATGTTTTGTTTCATATTATTCAGTACTTGTGATTATGTTTTGTTCATTACGTGCTACGTTATGTGTGTCTTATATGATAGGTTGTGTGTCTTGTAATATTAGCTACTTCAAAGTACTTGTAAAATAGGTATCACGTTCGCGATATTTTGTGTGTTGTAGTTTTCGCAGGCGAATTGCCCTCAGTCACCTGATGAAGGTTTGTGCCGAAATATAGTGACACTTTTTTTAGACTATTTTCCGAACTATTGGGACTCAAGTCATTTGTATTGTTATTTCGTAATTATGCCAAGTCTCAAACAAGGGTTAAACTTAATTGATGAATATTACCTATATGGTTGAAAACTTGAAGTTTTGGAATTTGGAGGCTTCTTTTAGGCAATTGAGTCGCGAACCCGACTCAGTCAGCTCTCTAAATATTTGTTGTCGACTCAATCATGGTTACTAGCTGAGCTCTTCGATTCAATCACGACTCAAAGCCAAATCCTTAAAAATGTTAGCGACTCATTCAGTTTGAGTCGCACAAACTGCTGGATTCATGAGTCGCGACTCAATCAGAGTTGAATCGTATACAAGTCAGGTCCATTCCCACCTCGACGACTGCTAATCGGTTGTCATCTGATCCCGTCCTCGCCTGAGGCGTTTAGATAATGAGCTGACCGCTCTCTGGTGTGTGCCGCAAAGTTTGTGGTCTTGAGTCCATTCCCACCTCGACGACTGCTAATCGGTTGTCATCTGATCCCGTCCTCGCCTGAGGCGCTTAGATAACGAGCTGATTGCTATCTGACCCGATGCCAGATAGTGTGCCGGAAACGGCGGGGTTTTCCTCCTACCGCGCCAAAGAGCGACCGTGTCAGAGGGTGACCGCCCCTCGAGGGCGACCGCCCCCCCCCCCATCCAGCAGACATTCACGCCTTGTCTAGAAATACATTGATGACATTTAAAGTTTGTGTTATTTCTGATATGGTTTGGAAAGAAGAAGCAGACCAATCTGACATGGAGTGACCGCATATTGTGAATAGATGAATTGGTGTTGTTTGATATTACTAATATTATTGATATTAATATTATTACTGTTATTTGAGTTATATTATTATAATTGTAATTATCACTACAATCATCACCATTGCTTCTGTGACTATCATTAGCATTATGACGATATCCATCTCAGTTACCTTACCTGCCACGAGGCTGAGATGCCCTTGAAGTACTTCCGCTTCCAATTGTCTACAAATTAAAGCACTCCAATGTTGATATTAAAATTATCTGAAGTTTAAAGGGAAATAATGACCTTTTTCCACTAAAATGGAGTTAGCACTTGAAATCGCCAGACGAGATCAAAATATATTGTAAATTCATCACATTTTGCATGAAAACTTTCCTACCGAAAGATATTTCAAGTTAAAGTTGATAAGCGTTCCACACTTTTAACGACCGGTACTTGCACTATTTCTGACCTTTTGTCAAGTACTTTTGGTCCTCATCAAACTGCGGGCTTTTCCCGTATTATTTTTTTACGCAATGGAGTGGAAAATATATTGTGCGTTCTGCTTGTTGTGATTATATGCCCGGCGATCTTCTAAAACTAACAGCGATTGGAAAAAGTGGCAATAAAATCGGAAGCTCATCGATGCACATCAACGCGGCATAGTTAGTGGTTGCGACCCTCAATTTTTGCAATTCGATTCATTTGTTTTCAACATTAGGAGTTGTGTATAGTTTGTCTGTGGCTGTATATAACACTATGCTTTATTTTATCATGAAAAATAATAATTTTTCCCAAAAAAACTAACGAACAATAACACAAAACTGGCAATTAAATCAGAAGCTCATCGATGCACATCGACGGCGACCTATTTAGCGTCGGCGATTTGTTTACAAAGTCATTGTCATGCTTCTCGGCGCACTTAACCATCTCGGCGCACTTGGCGAGTTGTTCCTGATTAGTATACCCAAGTCCCGTAGCAGGCTTTGTTAATGACGTCATTGGTGCCATTCTTGTGTAGCATTGCAAAATATATCTGATTTCGAGTTGAAAGCTAATTAAAGACTTATTCAAATGATTGTTTTTAAGTTTGAATTTTCTTGTTAATCATTATTAAAGGTATTTTATCACTGTATTTCATAGTAGTTGACACTTCAGAAACTTGTGACGTAATAATATTGTATCCAATATGCATTTCCCTCACCTTTTGCCATTGTGGCGCAGTGCCGAGTGCTTTGCGAATACTAGCTTGCCTGGGGTTCAATTCATTCCGCTCTTATTTTATTCGAGTTGGTATAGTTTGCATGTTGTTGTTATTCATGACTTATACTGATAGTCAGTCATGCATCACGGATGCTTCACGGATTGCTTCACGGATCAGAGCGCTGCTCGAACGCACGCTAGTAGCGCTTTCGTTCTCCATGGCAACCAGGCGTGAGCCAATGAAAAGCCAGAACGTATTCCCTTTCTGGCTTTTGATTGGCTGACGCCTGGTTGCCATGGAGAACGAAAGCGCTACTAGCGGGTGTCCGAGCAGCGCTCAGTTTGATCGGAAATGTCACAGAGGCTCCACAAATGCCGCACTCGATGTTAACAATGGTAGGGAAGGACGAATTTGCCAATGACCTTCATGATGTACACAAGGTACTTGTTTTGTATTTCTTCCAAACTTACAACTCTGAATTTGGGAATAATTTTATTTAATTCTTAAATTTAAATAAAATAATTTTAAAAATATAACGGGAGCCTAAGAAATTGTTGCTAACAAAATCAAAAGGTCATTATTTCCCTTTAAATGCAATATAATCATCCCTATTCTATCATTAGACTTTCTAACAATTTTTTTTAACCCATTTTGGGGTATATATGTTACAGTACGTTTGCGAAATCCGTATAGTTGCAAACAAACTAGTATTTGTTAGCAGCAAGCAGCAAACGTCCTGGTGGGTCAGAATAGTTGCATACGTACTAGTATAGTTGTGAACGTTCTAGGATGGATGCAACTGTCCTGACCGGTCAGGATAGTTGCATACATACTGGGCTGTCCAGTACATTTGCAATAATACTAGTACAGTTGCAATTATACTGAAAGATTGGGCACGGCTGATTGGTGAAAACGATTATTTTTGGCGATTTTCAAACAATGCTTGTCTTGGGTTGCAATATGGTTCATGATTATATAATGTCATGATCAGTGATCACGTTATTAGGCAACAGTGGTGGTGGTACAAGGGGGGGGGGGAGGAAGTTGCCCTTACCAATACTGCCATTTTCACCATTTCCAATGCATGCCGTTTTCAATTATTCACGATTTTGTAAAGTTTGGTTCCAAAAAATAGTTTATTTTTATATTGTCCAAAAGTGAAGCCATTGTAGAAGATTATGGCCATGTTATTCAGCCACCTCCTCTGGTTGCAATAAAGAGATCCAGGTTCAGAGCAATCTGCAAGCTTCGTAAGAAAGTACATGATCTCATCGTGCTCTGCATCGGAAACGACGCGGCAATTCTTGCCCCGTGTGCTTTGAACATAAGCGTAACTTTATATCTCTTTGTGGGTGCTTGAGCACCCACAATCCTTGTCTCAGCACCCCCTGACTCATTTGAGCACCCACAATGTTTCCAAGTTACCTAGCACTGTAGTGAATTGACAGAAATAGATAACATAATCATACCTAAAACATGCAAAAATGCTGCAATGCAAGGCCTATGCAAGCCTAGGCATAGGCAAGGCATGAACCTTGTGGCAATACAAGAAAGACACAGTTTTTGCCACCACAGAAAGGTACTAGTAGATAGGCATCTATCATCATGTGATTTTGACCGAAAAACACCTCTTATTAAGAATCAACATATTAGTTATTACCCAATGATAACCTTGATATGACCTGCAACCAGTGTCCAGTGCAGGATCCAGCCCAGTGTTTTGGGAGGGGTCAAACGGGTTTTGGAGGGGCCAAGCGTAAAAAATAAATTTATTTCCATGCACTGCCATAGGTGTAATGTTAAAAAATAAGACCTTTGGGGGGCCATGGCCTTAACTCTTCTGACATTGAGGAACCCAACCAGGTAAGAGAACCAGGTAAGGTTGCCCCCCCCCCCCCCCCCCCACTGGATCCGCGCCTGCCTGCAACACTGTGAAAACATGTGTGGATTTTGAACAGCCACTTTTAAACTAAAGTAAATACCAAGCACTTGGCAGATGGTAGGTATGTATGACAAGAAATACAAAAATGAGAAAAGTGGTGAGCAGCATCTAGCATCAGCATGTGCTTGGTAGTTGATGCTTCTGTCTACCAATTTGAAACTTCAGTACCTGCCTACTCGACTTGACAGCAACTAGACTCTGGTGTGAATCTTACCGTAGGTCCTTGGTCTTACCCAGGATAATATATATTGGATAATATTACTTTAGGCACACCTCAAGCCTCACGGTACACTTGGTCACGCGTCAAACAAGAGACAAGACAAGAGTCGTAACTGGAACGTCGCAAGAGCGCCACATATGAAAGAGTCAAGTTGTTTAAAAAAGATGATTTTGTTGGATCGTAGGTATCAATTGACAATAAAAAAATATTTTTTGAAATGCATCCTGCAGATATCACTTCAAATTTAATTCATTATGTCAGATCATTTGGTTTACATAGGTACCTAATATTCAACGATTTGGCATACCTATTTGTCATTTTATTGTTCTTGACATACTGCTGTCTGCTGCTGCTGTCTGCTGCAACGGGATGACGCAGTGTTTCGGTTGCGCGATTTGAAACAAAAATTGTAATTTTGTTCAACATCGTTAAACACGTTCAACATTTCGATTCGATTATTTACGTCAGGTTTGCGTGCGCTAGGATTTGGTTTGTTCATGTGGTGAGTGCATGGCGTAGGTCAAGGCCCCACCGCTGACATAGAGATGAAGAAACAGGCGGTGATCAGCAGTTTCTTCCGACGCAGGTAAGATTGAATTTTAGCCACTTTTAATGCATACCAAGTGTCAGACATTATCGCAATTTGTTGGTAAGGATCGCCTGTAAGATGCCACGCGCAAAACGGTCGTTTTTTCACGCATCGGTGGGCGCTAGACGTAAAAGCGGATGCAGACTGGTTTAAGGAGCGCGGCAGAAATACCCGGGCGGGAGTGGATGTTTCGCACGGTTCGTTGTAAAGGGTCGGAGGGGTCAAGACTATTGAAGCATACCACTCGAAAGCTGACGCCTTGATGATTCCAGAAATGTGCAAGTTTTGAAAATTGACGGGCCCTCTTTTTCAAAAACTTAAGTTTGGTAAAATTCGGCTCCCTTTCCGCTTTGACTGCGCTACTGGCTACGCTTTGGGAGGGACCGAGAAAAATTGACAGGGTTGTGGTCCTTTCGGTACCATTTATCGACATCTAACTTCGGTTTATTTTTTCTTCAGATCTGTCGCTGAAGAATCATCGTTGCCATCTAGCACGACTCGTCCGCCTCCTACCTCTGTGGATACGGATTGTCCAGGTAAGACATCTTTCACCTTCTCAGCCGACCGTCATTATTGCTGTTGCAAGTTCAGTTATTTATTGTCAACCACCCAAGGTCACATGGAAATTCATAGAACACTGTTTGAAGCGGAATGTTAGCCATAGGCGAATTGGCGAATTATTATTATAAGCGAATTATTGCCCAAAAACGATAATTGACCTCTAATGACGTCGGGGTCGATAGGTGCCCCCTTCCGGCAGTGCGAGGGCTAATATAGTTATCAGGTATTCGTTTAAATTCAATTAAAACTCAGTAATGCGGACGTTTCGTGGTATTTTTTATCACTTCATCGGCCTAACTGGCACAGCGAGTAACATTTGTACACACCATATAGGAATTTATTAAATATTAAGATAAACGTAATTCGTAAATACTACTTTATTTCGGAACGGATTGGAAGTGGATACCAACAGTTACCTACGTCACATGCCATCATTTTCCCAAAGCTTGTTTTAAATAGTCGTCTGTTCGCCTAACCCTTGAAGTCTGCTTTATATTTATACTTATTCTGAATTCTTCAGCAGACGATCCTGCTGTGCCCGAGGTCGAGCCTGCTGCACATTCATCTACGTCATCGACACCACACCCAGCCTCATCCTCGTCCAGTGAGGTACGCGGCTATAAGCGGCGTTTCCAGTACCGCTGGAAGAAAAACTACAGCTGGCTGGAGTACGATCGCCCTTCGGACTCAGTGACGTGCACGCTATGCAAAAAGGCGTATGCCATGAAGCTTCTCGACTGCGGTCTAAAGACGGATGGGGCATTCATCACTTGTGGTTTCCGATCTTGGGCAAAGGCTCTGGAAAGGTTCGCCAAACATGAAGAAAGCATCACACACAGAACCGCAGTCGCCCGCCTCAAGACCTCGACAGAGCCCAGCGCCACTGCCATGATGTCCGCTACAGGGAAAGCCAGAGACGTTGCCGACGCACGGGAGGCGCTCAGCTGCATTTTTCACGCCATTGCCTACCTCGCTGGACAGGGACTACCGATGCGACGAAGGGAGGAGGAAACCGGCAACCTGCAGCGACTCCTGGACCAATCGGAGCGCAACTGTCCGGCACTGAAGAAATGGCGGGAGCGGAAACAAACATTCACGTCTCCAGAAATCCAAAATGAGGTACTGGAGATGATGGCTTCAGCTATCGTTCGTCAGATCGCCGACAACGTGCGTGGGGAGGTGTTCGCTGTGATGGCCGATGAGACTCGAGACAGCGCCGGTACCGAACAGGTGGCCATCTGTCTTCGCTCTGTCAACAAACAGCTGGAGGTCGAGGAACAACTTGTCGGACTGTACAGCGTGGAGTCGACTACCGCACTCGTCCTGTCCAAGGTCATCAAGGACGCGCTGCTCCGTCTCGATCTGGACCTGAAGCAACTCCGAGGGCAGTGCTATGACGGTGCTGCTAACATGGCTGGCAAGTTCAACGGTAAGAAAAATGCGACGTTCTCGTAACCATAATATGTGAACTGGCCAAATTGAACAACTGTCAGTCAATTGGATGATGCTTATCCACGTTATCGATTGATCGTAATCACAGCTGATTTATACCTTACTTTGAATAGCCATAGCAAGCACTAAACATAGTAGATTTCATGCTAAATATGATGTACACGTACCTAGTTTTTTTGTGCATGGCTGTTTCGACATTTTCCCGCACACTAAGCATATTGTTTAATGAAACAACCCAGTTTTATAATGACATTAGCAGTTTGGTATCCAACGTAAAAAAAACGGAAATCACAGTCATTCGCCCGCGAGAAGCTATAACACGAAATTGCGACTTTTTATTTTCTCCATAACTCTAAAATTCACAAATATTTTTAGGATGACAATCAAATATTCATATGATCATATGAACACGTGATTTTTTTCGGAATTTGGTAGTGAATTTCAAGGACTTTCCAAACTGGGTTGTTTCCTTTATTGTTCAGGTCACTCGAGGAAGTCACCAGTTCAGGTAAAGGGACTAGTTTATTTCGATTGTGATTAAGTGCTGAAAATCCGATGTTTGTATCTAAACAATATTTCTGGTCCTCAGGTGTTCAAGCTCGCATCAAAGCTGAAGAACCGAGAGCCGTATTCGTCCACTGTACGGCCCACCGGTTGAACTTGGCAGTCCAGGACTGCATGGACGGGGTGCGGTCACTGCGTGACACCATCCAGGAGGTATCTCGCATCATCGTCTTCTTCAGAGACTCTCCAAAACGCCTCTGCTGCTTGGTCCAGCACGGAGCTGAAAGCTCCCTCCGCCCACTCTGCCCAACCAGGTGGACCTGCAGCGAGCCGTCACTGGCGTCCCTCATCCGGAACTACATCGCGGTGGTGGAAACACTGGAAGCCATCGCCGAGGACTCGAGCACCGGACCGGACCAAGCGAGCACCGCCAGTGGCCACGCGCGGCGCATGCTGTCGTTCGAGTTCTTCTTTGGCGTGGCTCTGGCGCTGCATCTGCTGCGCATGACAACGCCAGTTATGAAGAGCGTACAGGGCCAGAAACAAACGCTGGCTGCCAACCTGCAGCTGGTGAGCACTCTGCGCGGTGCAGTTCAGGGCCAGCGGTCCCGGTTCAGCTCATTCTACGCTGCTACAGTGAGCCAGGCTGAGGAGCTGGGCGTGAGTCCTCCGTCGCTGAAGCGTGTGGTCCGGCCACCGCGCCGGCTTGACGAGGGCAGTGAGCCGTATCGCCCTCAAACACCGGAGGATCAGTACCGCCCCATCTACCTTCTGGCTGTGGACCGCCTCTGTGCGTCCCTGGGAGCGCGGTACGGAGTCGACGAAGACGCGGAGGCCGCCGTCGCTGACGAGCAGCGGGTCGCCCAGGCCGAGTCAGCGCTGCTGACGGCCAACGCCGACGATGTGACAGCCACCGCCGCCTTCTACCGCCTGGACGAAGGACGCCTGGCGCTGCATTGTCAGATGTTGCAGGATGTCTGTCAGCAGGAAAGCATTCCGCTGCGCAGCCTGCCAGACGCCGTCAGTGCTCTTCGCCAGCCGCACCTGTCCCAGCTGCTGCCGGAGTGCGTGTCTCTCCTGCGGCTGATACTCACTGCGCCAGCGACGACTTGTACGGCGGAGCGTTCGTTCAGCCAGCTCCGCCGGCTGAAGACGTATCTGCGCTCAAACATGACACAAGCCCGCCTTAACCACGCGGCGGTATGTTCGGTGTATGCCGAGGAGCTCCATGCCCTGGACATGGTGTCTCTGATGCGACAGTTCGCGACCCGCACACCCCAGCGAGTGAACGTGTTTGGCTGGCGCTGAACTAAAGGACAGAGCTACCTTCGAGTCGGTTCATTTGCTCGCACGGTGTCTGTCGTGTTTCGAAGGGTAGTCGTGAAAAGCAGCATACATGTGATGGTATACGTGATTGTACTAATGCTCTGTACAGACTGCAGCCATTCAGCACGCCCTGCAACACTTACCTCACAGTTCAGTTTTGTTTTGTAGAGTTTGCCGAACATTACTAGACACTGAAATGGTGTAACCAGTCGGATTTGATGTTGTCTTATCAATGCTACGATATCCCAGCACACATGATGTCGGTTGAAGTGATTGCCTGATCGATTGATTGTTAGATATTCTTTGAGGTTTGGACGACCAAGCCAAACACACGTGTGTTTGTGTGTGTGTTTGATCGCTACGCTTTTTTTCAATCGCCATGTTTTTCACACAATTATTGTTAATCCGTCTGTGATGAGAAGGTACTTCATACCAGAGATAACAGTACAAACATATTTTTTCGTTGTACTTGCATATTTTAACACAAAAATACATTCGCGTACCAAACTAACACAATGTTTATACTGTCAATTGAGCACGTCGTTTTAAATATGTTAAACACTCGCTAACAGTTTTGCGTTTTGTGATATATCACTTCGGAAACCGTTCAGCACCCCCAATTATTTTTGGAAAACTACACCCATGGCTTTGAAGCCACTCGTCCAGCTTCATCACAAATATCACGGGACATATGGAAGGGGAAATCGAAAGTGCGTCTCACTGAAAGACAGACTGCCGAACGCTCCGAAAACAAACTCTCGACTGAGCAACACCATGTGACCACGTCCCGTGTCACCTTCGGTCACGTGACAGCTCGGGGCCACGCTGTTTGTCGCAGCGTGGCCGCGAACCGCAGCCAGACGGAAATCCTGGCCACGTACGTAGCCAGGATTTCCGTCAAGGGTGGGTGGGTCAACTGTTAGATTTGGTACAAATAACTCGGAAAGTCGCAAATCTTTCGCAAAATCGCTATAGATATAGTATACCTAAGCTGCGTCTCTCAGGGGGTCATGGCCCCTTGCACCCCCCCCCCCCCCCGTTAGCTACGTGGGTGACAGACGCTCCCCCAAACTTCCTAACAAGCGCTGTTTATCACGCGCATTGGATAAAGATGGACAGTGTACAATGAAGCTCCCCTGTAACTTTTGGACAATATAAAAATAAACGAGTTTTTGGAACCAAACTTTACAAAATCGCGAATAATTGAAAACGGCATGAATTGGAAATGGTGAAAATGGCCGTGAATGGCCGAAAAAATGGTGAAATCAGCCGTGCCCAATCTTTCAGTACATTTGCAACTGTACTAGTATTGTTGCAAACGTACTGGACAGCCCAGCATGTATGCAACTATCCTGACCGGTCAGGACAGTTGCATCCATCCTAGGACGTTCACAACTATACTAGTGCGTATGCAATTATACTGACCCACCAGGACGTTTGCAACTATACTAGTTTGTTTGCAACTATACGGATTTCGCAAACGTACTGTAACATATACACGCAATCACTGCGTTCCATAACAAAGTCAAGCCAAGGAGCGCATAGCAAACAAAATGTACATATTTGATCTCATTTGACCTTCTAGATATTGACCTAGGGTCATTAAATTTTCCCCAAAACAGAGTCACCCACAGAGCCCCCTACCTGAAAATGTGTGTTTTTCGTTCATTGACCCCTACAGGGTAAGCCTATGCCATCTGAGGTCACCAACACCCTTTTGTCAATAACTCTCGACAGAATAAAGATAGAGAAGTGGAACTGGTACCAATGTATTTGTATCATCGATACACGTCTCCCAATATCCAGCATGATCTACTCGGGTCACCACTTGACCTTGACCTGAGGTCACATTTATATATTGACCTGACCTGGTTAACATGAATATGAGTAGAAGCAAATTGACGAGACAAAAACGATGCCGTCAAAATTACTGCCCTTTCTTTATTAGGTCAAAAGTAATTTGCGAAAAACAGTTTTGCCAAAAAATATCCTTTTTGACATTTGATGACCTCTGGAGCCTAAACTATTGACCTGAGCTCAAATCTGAGGACACTTATGTCGATTGCATTTTTCAAGAGCTTTCTATTGCTTTTTTATGTTTGCTGCTAGCTATCATAGTTCCACAGATATTTGGGGGTGTTCGAAGCGAAGTCCTAAAACTGGAAAATCTGACCTTTGATTACCTCTGGTGACCTCAATTTTGACCTGACCTAAAAAAAAGACCGATATACTTTCGAAGGAGATTGTCTCGAGCTATCTAACGCCGTTTTCCGCTTCTCGCTACGTTGCGTGGTTTTCGAGATCATAGGGGGGGCGAAATCCGCCCCCCCCCCCCCCTCCAGGGCGTGTAATTATCAGAGGCCCTCCAGGGCGTGTGTTAAGCCTGGTACACCGGGCCGTTTTGGGCCCTTCGGCTGCTCCACCGCTTCCATATGGGCTGAGGGGCCGAGGGGCCCTCCAGGACCCTCGGAACAATGGGGGCACGTGTCCCCTGTACCCCCCCCCCCCCCCCCCCCCCGGCTGCGCCCCTGCCCCTGCAAAATATAGAGGCTTGTTTGAATGATCGACAACACGGCCTACAAATATATGCTGGCCGTAATATAGGAGTTATCCGCCGAGGAGATACCATTTCGCGTTTTTGTTTTGTTTTTTGGGGGGGCTTTGGCCGAGTGGGCCCCCTGGGGATGATGTGCCCCCCCCCCCCCCCTTGACGAAGGTCTGGCTGCGCCCCTGCGAGCGGAAACCAAGAATATTCCATATTATACTTCGTAATTGCAGTATCGTGCAGTGCCGCGTCAGTTCGAATCTGATCCTCGTCGCCACGTGCAGTATCGTGCAGTGCCGCGTCAGTTCGAATCTGATCCTCGTCGCCACGTGCAGTATCGTGCAGTGCCGCGTCAGTTCGAATCTGATCCTCGTCGCCACGTGCAGTATCGTGCAGTGCCGCGTCAGTTCGAATCTGATCCTCGTCGCCACGTGCAGTATCGTGCAGTGCCGCGTCAGTTCGAATCTGATCCTCGTCGCCACGTGCAGTATCGTGCAGTCCCGTGTCAGTTCGAATCTGATCCTCGTCGCCACGTGCAGTATCTTGCAGTGCCGTGTCAGTTCGAATCTGATCCTCGTCGCCACGTGCAGTATCGTGCAGTGCCGCGTCAGTTAGAATCTGATCCTCGTCGCCACGTGCAGTATCGTGCAGTGCCGTGTTGTCAGGGATTGGAGGCCGGAAATACGTCCAGTCACGAGCGATACTGTGTATTCACTGAAGGTTGTAAAGCAGGCTTACAGTGGGCAACTCTGCGCCCTCTACAATGCACAACGCTATATAGGTGGCGCTAGGTTCGCGCCATATTCCGCAGTAATAATTAATTCATGTTGTGAATTCATTGTGTCTATGCAGTCATTAATTCGATCTATCATCACGATGACCACTGGTGGGTACTAGCCTAGTCATCAGAAATTGATTGAATGTGTAAATTAATTCGCCACTTAGTCCTGTATTGCACGTGGTCGTTTGCATTAATGCTGATGCAACTATGGCTGCAGATACATGTGAAGTGATGGCAAATATTGTATTTGGCAGCTAGTTTTGTCCGCTAATATGTTCCGCTAATTTGTTCTACTGAGTAGTTGCTGCCATACGCTATCGGTCAGACCACGCATGCTAACCTTGACTACTCCTTTCTCGCAGGCGCCTCGCCGACGTTGCTTGCGGAGGCCACCGGCGACCAGGCAGGTGTTCCGGGGCTCGGGCTGCCTGAGACGGCGGATCCCGCCGTCAGGCAGCACCAGACAGATCAGACCCGCCTGACTCCTAAAAGTCCTCATTCATCAGGGGCTACAGGTAAGTGTGTCATTGTGTCGGGAATGCGCTGTTTCATGTTCCAGATAACGGCTACTTTGGAACAGCATAAATCACTAACCAGCCCATGATGGAGTTGAGTCTCACTCACGAACGCTTAGAAAAACAACAACAATGGTTGGATGAATGGGCGTTGACTGTAGACGATCTTGGATCACGCTGTTGGAGAACATTTTTCCTTGGAGGAAGCACTGGGAACGGATTGCGTGCTAGACGTTAACTGTATTGCTTTAACTAGCGATATTACATTAGTGTTGCTGGAGAACATTTTTCCAGCTTTCGATTTGGTCGGAGAACCAGAGTCAATGTTTACCACCCCTGCGGCTGGAAGGTCGGCTGGGATTCTCGATGATCGACCGGGGCACCTAGAGGGTCGACCGGGCCCTTGCAAGGCCCATCTGTGGATTCATGGATGAACGACCAGGGCCCCTGGAGCGACGACTGGACCCATGGAAATGTGTCCAGGCCCCTGAAAAGGGCCTATTACAAATCAAAGGCACAACCTACCTACCCCGAATTTTTAACTCACTGGATTTGGTCCAGTTTGTTTTGAGCGGCGCCCACTTTAAACTTTTTGTATTAGACAATTTTTTTTTGTCTTCAAATTAGCCTCACCTGGGGGCATCCAGGGACGGATACAAGGGGCCTCTTGCGGAACGCGGGCCCCTGAGACAATTAGTAACCCCTCTGTGGGTCAGGGGGCCCATGGGTAGTGGTACTGAGTACAGGGGCCCCTGGTGCCAGACAGATGGTCGGGGGTCCCCAGTACAAGATAGGTGGCCTTATTAGCTGGACACGAATAGGCACGCCCCCCCCCCCCCCAATGACAGCCAGATGTCTCCTCTTGCCGGCATCTCGGGGGCCCCTGGGACTATCAGAAACCCCTTTGTCGGTCAGGGGGCCCCCTGGTAGTGGTATGGAACACAGGTCCCCGGGTAGGGGTATTGAACACAGGGTGGCCCGGTCCAAGGCAGGGGTCCCGTGCCCGTCACTTGCCCCATTAATTGAAAATGAATAGGTACAGGGCCGTCGAATGACAGTCGAGGGGCCCCCTACCTAACCCCAAAATGTAAAAAAAATCCCGGATTTAGCCCACTATATTGAGTGGGACCCCATTTTTAATTCAACTTTTACACATATTTTGTTTGCCCCCAGATTGCCCGAGAGGGCTATAGCCCCGATATCCCCCCCCCCCCTTGTATCCGCCCCTGCCGAGAGGGTCGGCCGGAGTCTCGGGGTTGTGTCCGCTGTCCAGATTGTTGTAATGCATTGGTCACATACATTGCCTGGCGTCGCGTTTGACCACGAACTTGGACTCTGTCTATCCCTTGATGCATCGAGTATCGATATTCGGTCTAATACAGTTAAGTTATTTGTGCTCTTTTATTTTGCATTGGCTGGCATGTCAAGAAGATGCGAATTGTATGGCCCTTCATTTTATTTGACATTCTGTTGGCAGCGGGGGCTCGGCAAAGCGAGGGTACCGCCCACACACCCGCTTATCGCCGCTCTTCCCACCTTTTTAACGGAGTTGTATTGCTGGTTTGGCGAAAATGACTATTGCCAGCACAAACAAACTAACAAACAAAACATCACAGTTCCTTCAATATGGTTGCAGTTTTTGTGTAGCACAATAATGCTCACGGTCACGGGCGCCCTTCCAATTTGGAGGGTCGGCCGGGGATCCTGGAGGGTTAGCTGAGCCCCTCGAGGGTCGACCGGGGCAAATAGAGGGTCGACCGTGATCCTTGGAAGGCCGATCTGGGGTTTCATGGATGAACAACCAAGGCCTTTGGAGCATCAACTGGACCTGTTCCCTTTAGCTGGTGCATCAGTACACGAAATAGGGCCTGTGCCCTCGGTACTCTCACAAAGACTCACCGTAAATTTGGCCGGCCTGGCCAAAATACGGCGAGTTGTTGTGGATGTAGGTACCTTGGGGCCCCCTGGTCGAACAAAAAATGAATTATTTTTTATATTTGAGGAATTTTTTTTTAAAATATGCCCCTCTAAAAATAAAGTTGGCAAATCCGCTGAGTTTTTTTTTGGTTGGGGTACCTTATGCCCCCTGATAAAATTTCCCCCCCCCCCCTGGAGTGAATCCTGGGTACGCCACTGCCCCCGTGACGTGATTTCGCCTCGATTGGGGGGGGGGAAGGCGGCGGCTTTACTGAGGGGGGGGGGGGGGGGGGGGGGGCTGGCTGCAGCCCCCTAGTTAACATGTTAGAGGAGGCCTTGGTATGTTATGCTCATGCAAATGAAAGCGGGCTGCGGCATGAAATCAATTCCTGTTCAAAGTAAACCAAATTATTATTATAATAAATATTCCGCACAGAACATGATCATATTTAAATGATTAGGTTCTTAACCCGGCATTGACTGGGGTCTCAGCCGAACGCTATTGACTGGGGGGGGGGGGGGGCGTTAAACGCCCCCTGGTTATCTTCCGAACCAATTATTGCAGCGAGACGCGCAAGGCGGCATTCGAAAGCTCTCAATGAGATGAATATAAAACATGCTCAAAAACTTCGAAATGAGGTAAAATGTCAGGTCACGGTCAGGTCAAAGGTCAAAATCGACGTATTTTAGTTTATGGGCCATACTTTCCAGCAAAAGCCATCGATTACGACCATGATCACCCAAAGTGCAGCCAAAGGTATTATACACATCCCGCATGGGCTAAAGTGAGATTGTTGGTAAAGGTCAAGGTCAAGGTCAGGTCAGAAAAAAAACACTATGCGCAAAATATCTACGCAAGTCATGCAACACAGGTGTTATGGGTTATTTGCCACGTAGAATTCGATAGTGATAGTCATTTTACCAACTGAATTAATTTACGTGAAGTTATTGTCACTGAAGGTCAAAATTTGAAATTGATAAATATAAATGGTCATGTTTATGGACCAGTTTTCTCTCAGGAATACAGTGCTGGCATTTATTTGTCTGTATCTGGTCAATAAAAGCCAACAAACGTAATTTCAAAATATGACGTCATGAGTTACCCATACTTTTGAATTTAAATGTCATAAGTTAGTCGAAAATGGAGATATCAGTATGAAATTTGGTATGGTAGTTGCCTGGGTATGGTTCTCTGACATATTTTCCGGTTTTATGAATATTTTGGGAAATTTTGATTTGTGATAATGAGAAAAAAAAGTTTTAAAGTTTTTTTTGGTAAACAAAATACAATTTATAAAAAAAAATCCGAGATAGCCAGTGTATAGCTCTTGCAATGTTCTATCTTTTGGCGTTTTTCGATTGCATTTTGCTTTAAATGTGGAATTCGTACGGCTTGGCAAAGTTTAGCTAATTTTGGTGTAAACCTCGTGTGTAGTGACGTCACTAAATTCGCTATAACGCGAGAGAAAAAAAATCGACGAAATTTCTTCATTTTTGCACACGACGTAACAATAATTTATAAGAAGGTAACCGAAATTTAACGTTGATAGCGCTATTAGTTTTTCAGCTATTCCAAAAATTAATCAGGAGAGGGGGGGCGTTAAACGCCCCCCAGTCAATGGCGGGTTAAATCTTAACCCGCGCCCCGGTGGGTCTCTGAGATAAATTGACCCTGGTGTGGGGGATCACAATTACCCCCCTCTAACTCAACAACTAAAAGGTCTAGAAAGAGACGGACAAAAATGTTCGAAAGTTCTCGACAAGGATATTCGAAGTCATTTCGGTATGTTTTGGCTCAGGTCAATATTGAGGTCACCAGAGGTCATCGAAGGTCATATTTGCCAGTTTTAGGACTTCGCTTCGAATACCCCCAAATATCTCGGGAACTATGATAGCTAGGAACAAACAGAAGCAGAAATAGAAAGCCCTTGAAAAATGCAATCCCAATTGGTGTTCTCAGATTTTAGCTCAGGTCAATAGTTTAGGCTCCAGAGGTCACCAAAGGTCACGAGTGTATTTTCTCCCAAACGTTGTTCGTGAATAACTTTTGATCGGTTAAATATAGAGCAACAATTGTATACATATAAACATATGTTACAGTTAAAGTAAGAAATCCGTTATTTTGCTAAATCACTAGTTACGTTGCAAACTAACTGAACTGTCAGTTAGTTTGCAACGCAACTAGTTAGTTTGCAACATAACTGACCAATCAGTTAGTTTGCAACATAACTAGTTAGTTCCCAAATTACTAGTTACGTTGCATCCTAACTAGTTTTGATGCACACCAACTAGTTAATTTGCGGAGTCGACGATGCATGTGGCGTAATTCATAGCTCAGCTCCGTGGCAATTAGGTTTTTGACCATCTGTGCTAACGCTCAGCCCGATTCATTCTTACTTCTCTGCCGGTTCCGATGCATTCGTTATTTTCACCTCCAAGTTAGCGGACGCGTCTGCGACCCACCACCGGTGCTGTCCGAATGCGAGGTCGGGTCAAGTCTGACAGAGCGCCGGTCAGTCATGGACGAGGCTTCGTGGCGTCGCGCGGTTGTGCTGAAGCGCTGTGCTGGTTTTGGTGGTGTGCGACTGTGGAGGGAAGATGTCGCGATACATTTTCTATGAAAGATTCCAAGAGTGGACCAGTGAGCAGAAGGGACAAAATAATCGTGCTGTTCACGACGCGGAGTATGCAAACATAGTTGATTTCTTGATGCGTCACGAGGAAGGCGAAGTGCAGGTGCCGCCATCTAAACAGAGAAGATGGCTTGCAACCTTCTCAGTGGTTGATTACGGCGTCACCCATAAATTGGTGAGAAAAGGAACGGAGTTGGAAGTAGTGAAGAACTCAGAACTTCTTTACAAAGTGCATGACGCGCACATAACAGGAGTAGGGATAACAAGCAGGTGCGGTAGGGATTAAATGCAGTCAGAACTTGTAAAAAAATATAACATTAGCCACAAAAGTAATCAGCGTCTTTCTCGGAAACTTATCTGAAGATCTCTCCTTTCGGGCGCAAGTGGACCTCATTTCGTTTGAAAGCGGGAAAGAAAGCGAGAAAATGTGGTATGCCTTCATCTACCCTCGCCAGTGCAGGGTATTGCAGTATGCCAGTGCAGTATGCCACCCCCTCGGCTGTTCGAGAATAGCTCGCCTATTTATCAATTGATTGCGATGCAACTTATAGTACCCTATTTTTGAGCAATTTGAAACATAGTCTGGAAATTTTCACTTCTACCCCATGACCCATGACCAATGACCTGTTTCTCAAGGTCATATCAGGCGCAACTGGCGTCAAGTAGTATTAATGTTTGTAACTTGTGCAGTTTCCGAGTGTTTGTTGTTCAAGAGCATATGCACACTGCACAGGTGTTATCAGGTGACATTTATGGTTTCCATTGAGATCGTGAACTCGGTTGATTTTTTCAGAGGTCAACCGAGGTCACTGAACTCTGATGACCTGAGATGACGTTTTTGGCTTCTGGCAGGTTTGTAAGACATTTTGAGATGCTGATTTTAAATTTGGCATCCATTTTACATAATTATATGTTCCACTGGGGTCATGCTCTTTCACAGATCAACCGAGGTCACACTGACCTCCGATGGCTTGAGATGACTTTTTTTATTCTGGTAGTTTCTGGGACATTTTGTGACACTGTTTTCAAATTTGACACCCATTTTGCCTAACTATATGTTCATTCACGATTTTAGCTCGATTAAAATTAAATATCTACGCAAGCACGATTTTGTTGACATCCATTTAATTGACATGACATGAGGTCAGCTAATAACCCAGACAATTCTGAGCTCTGCACTAATTCCAATTCCATTACTTTTCTCACTAATTTCTGGGTGACGCCGTAATCAACCACTGAGAAGGTTGCCAGCCATCTTCTCTGTTTAGATGACGACGCCTGCACTTTGCCTTCCACGTGACGAATCAATAAATCCATTATGTTTGCATGTTCCGGGTCGTCAACAGCACGACTGTTTTGTCCCTTCTGCTCACTGGCCCACTCTTGGAATCTTTCATCGAAAATGTATCGCGACATCTTCCCTCCACAGTCGCAAACCACCAAAACCAGCACAGCGCTTCAGCACAACCGCGCGACCCCACGAAGCCTCGTCCACTGACCGGCGCTCCGTCAGGCTTGACCCGACTTCGCATTCGGACAGCACCGGTGGCGGGTCGCAGACGCGTCCGCTATCTTGGAGGTGAAAATAACGAATGCATCGGAACCGGCAGAACATTGTGAATGAATCGGGAAGAGCGTGAGCACAGAGGGTCAAAAACCTAATTGCCACGGAGCTGAGCTATGAATTACGCCACATGCATCGTCGACTCCGCAAATTAACTAGTTAGTTTGCAAGATAACTAGTTATATGGCAAACTAACTACAGGGTGGTCCAGATAAAAGTAGACCCAGCAGAATTACTATATTAAAAAACTAAGCAATATTTGTAATTTTCGCGTGCTGTTCTGGGACACTGATGCACGTAACCATGACAACCATTGTCATCAAATATTGTTTACTTGTTTAGTTATAGGCGGTCGAAGTTTAGGGGGGGTCGAGGTTTAGTTCCTACTAGATCTGGCAAGACGCCTGTGACGTATGTAAGAGGGCGCCTGAGGGCATGTTGTTGTTGAAGCAATGGGAAATGGAGCGTTTTCTAAGTCGAATTTAAAACACTTTTAAAAAATGTTTTAAATTATTGGAATTATTGGGAATATGATTAAAAAAACATATTTTCCAATAATGTGCTCATTCCCATGTTTTTCACTATTTTATCTAGCCCTATCCAGGGTCAAAATGTATACGGTTCGTCCAGGCACGTAGCCATAATTTCGTCCAGGAGGGGCGCTTCGAAAGGGTCCCTTTCCGAGCGTTGAAAGGGCCCCTTACCAAGCGTTGAAAGGGCCAAACAAAACGGATGAAAGGGCACGTTACACGGATCGAAAATGCAGTATGACAGGTATGGCATGGGCCATACCAACTTTTATGAGCTGGAGTTAGGAAACTGCCATATCAACTTTGGAACCAGCGACACCAATTTGGAATCAGCTACACCAACTTGGAATATTTTTTAAGCTCAAGACCTGGAACTCTTAAACAAATTGCATCGCGGAGCTGCGCGAAAATTTTCAGTCTTATGCCCTGGATATGCTTTCTCATCAATGCGTCGCATTGCGTATGGTGCGGACCTCTAAACATGCTATATTGTGCGTTTAATGCGGTAAAAAAGTGCTAAAGTGAACTATTTTGCCCAATGATATAGGAAAGTAGCAACATAACACAAATGCGCCGAGAAACGGACGATTTTTTTCTTCCTAACCCGCATATTTGAGTTTTATTCTCTGGACAACTGCATTCTTACTGTTGAAAGGCCCAAGGTCCCTTCAGATCGTCTACGGACACCTCTGACATTTTCAACGCCCTTCCGACCTGCTCAGGGACTCATCTGGGATCCGCAAAGCGAAAAGACATGATGTGGAGTGGGTGATATATATAATACAAAGAGGGCTTACTCTACAGGAAAAGGTTAAATCAGAGCTATCGGGCATATTGTAACACCCTGACGAAGGGTGTTACAATATACCCGAAAGCTCCGCTTTTCATATTTGTATTGTAGAGTAAGTCCTCTTTGTATTTAATCTTCATCCGGAATCTCTATGTGCCTTTGACCCTTCCGGTCTGACTAGGGACTCCTCTGACCTTCCAAGAAGCCCTCTTGTGTGGCAAGGGGCCATTCGGCTTGTTCAGAGGTCCTTCCGACCTGGCCAGTGACTGCACTGGCTGCTTTGTCGCTCTGCCGACATGCTCAGGGGCAGGGGCGGCGGATTGCGGGGGGCAGGGTACCCAAAATGCCCCCCAGTTGAAAATCCTGGGAAGGGGAGGGCAAAAGGGTTATTTTACCCCCAGATTGAGCAGGCTAAAATCTGGGGGGGGGGGCAAAATGACCCTTATGCGCACCAGGATTTTCGACTGGGGGGCATTTTGGGTGCCCTGCCCCCGCAATCCGCCGCCTTTGCTCAGGGGCCCCTCCGACCTGCCCAGGGACCCTCCAGTCTGGCTAGGAACTCATCCGGCATGTCCAAGGGGACTTCTGACCGGCCCATGGACTCTTTCGGTCTAGCCAGGAGCCTCTCTGACTTGCCCAGGAGTCTCTCCGATCTGCCCACGATCGACGGGCGTGCTCGGTACGGACTCGAGGCATGTGCAGCAGCCCTGCTGTAGAACCTCGGGTTTCTCTGGCGGACACATTCTCGCGGTACGACAGCAAATCTCTCAGACAGATCGGTGCATTATTATCATACAGCAGACGATGTACCATCACCAGGTCTCGCTCGGCAACAAATTCGTCCACTTTCGGCCATTTCAATCCACAAGATAGGCAGCATACGTGTCTGATGACGGCAGCATTTAACAATTCTTGCGTTGTGCTTAAGGATTTTGTTTTGTATACGTTTACGTTGTGTTGCGTTGCAGCCTGCCCAGACCGTCGCACAATACAATATATGCGGAAAACCCAATGATTGAATGATAAACTTCTTTACTTCTTCTGGCAGTCGGTGCGCAAATTTTGACAGACCGAACAGCGTTGCGTAGCATCGTTGCATCATGACAGAAACATGTTTTTCGAAAGTAAGAATACTGTCCAAAACGACCCCTAGAATTGTCGCACTACCAGATGGGTGAAGCGTTGCATTGCCAAAACGTACTTCGAAATTGTGTCCAAACATTCTTTATGGAGAAGAAATGAGAACAAGGTCAGATTTCGATGGGTTAATTTTAAGTGTTTTCAACAAGCCATCACTGCTCTTTGCTCAGCGTTGACTCGATGTCTCGTTGTAACTCTCCCTGTTAGTTGGGGAGACCACAGTGGATAAATTGCACGTCGTCAGCGTATAACACCGTATTGGTGTCACATAAAAATTATGTCAAGTCATAAGTAAAAAGTAAATATAACACTAGTCCCATAATTGAGCCTTGGACCACGCCGCAAACAAGGGACGGTCGTGGAGCCTCCGCTCTGTGTGCAATTTTCACATATTGTGCAATCATCCACATTGTGTGCAATTTTTGACCTCGGGTCATCTCAGGTCAGGTCACGTGATTCCACCTCCAAAACGTTTGCGGTCGTGCCACAGCCACAGTTTTTGGCATTATAGTTATATATTATAGTTATTATAGTTATATATATAGTTGTTTTTATAGGTCATTGTTGATGACCCCGGCACAATTTTAATCAGTAAGGCCTTCAACGTCATCTGAGGTCATCCGAGATCACCAACAAATTTTTGCCAACAACTTTTTATTAAATAAAGATGAAGACGTTAAGGTTAAAAAGGAAACAAAATACAACAAAAAATACTTTGAAATATTTCCCATACACCAAATAAAATATATTGACAATGACATGCAATTTTGATTACTGTTTCTGTACGGGTTGTACTCGTTACGATTGTCTCATCTGCACCAAACTGCTATGAATGTTTTTGCTATCTCATGCTATTTGAATGTTTTAGGAGATTAGCGATGTTCAGTGGTTTCGTTTGGAACATGACCGTCGATTTTTTCCTGAGGCCCTTATGTCATTGTTTTTTATTGTGCTTAGCCTGTTAGCACTGTGACTTTTCCTCCAGCAACCAGACTTGGTGCTGTTCCAAACAGTTTAAGCTGATCTTATCTTTTTGTGACCCTGACAGCTCAGGTCTGATACACTATGATGTCAGGGGAAATTGTTTAGGAATATTTTGCAAGAAGTGTGAATTTGTTAAAGCAGTCAGAGCCTTACTTGTTGTTAGTGTTCGTTTAGACTAGTTGTGCAGTGTTCATTTGTATCAATGACATGTGATTGTTAAATGGATATTGTATGTCAGACTGGGTATATTAATACGAATTATGCTTCATTTTATTTGCTATCAATATGTCTGCCATTTAATAACTCATTTTGCAATGCTGAACTGTTTTGTATTGATCTCTTTGGTCACTAACTGAGGTGCATATATGTGTTCAATCATCCCATCAAAATTCCTGTGTTAACTTTATAAATGTATGCAAATTTTGCTACCCGCCAACTACCCGCTTCAGCCAAATGATTGCTTGTGCTACCCGCTACTACCCATGCGGGTAGCAACTACCCGCGTCTGGCGGGTAAGCGGGTAGAAAAGCATGGCACCTCTAGTTGGCAGGGAGTTTTTCGGTATGACATGCTTGGCATGCATCAGTCCAATGAGGATGCCAGTACATTTCGCAGTAATGCGATCTACGTGAGCCTTGAAATTTAAATGACTATCCATGATGACTCCCAGGTTCGTGACAATTCTGGAATCGGGAATGACGGTCCCCATGACATTCAGTGCGACAGGTGGCAGGCCTCGGATCAAAACAGGGGTGCCAAGTACAAGCAACTGCGTTTTCGTCGCATTTAGTTGCATACAGTTGGTACAAAACCATGTGTACAGGCACTCGACAGCACGTTCGATGCGATTGATTGTCTTTGACATGTCACACTTTTTACCACTAACCAGTACCTGTGTGTCATCCGCGAACTGGACAACATGGACATTTTCTGGCAAATGTAGACTCATCTCGTTTGAAAACACTGAGAACAAAATACAGCCGAGGGATCCACCCTGAAACACATATTGTTAGCCCCATGTCACATTTCCCATCATCTGACCTATTGGCCGGATAATATCGAGACAAGCTTGGAGTAACCAATGTAAGTGAATGCTTAATAGACAGTTCACAATCATTTGTTTGATTTTGTGTAGCTGCCAGAAGCACGTCGCAACAGTTTGTCATTCTGGTACCAAACCAAAACCAATCTCACTCTTCACAGAAATAAGATAATCTGAAAACAAAGACGTGTATTTAAATGCTTCTCTTCATCGTACAAGCATGCAGGAGCAATGCACCATTTCTGTCTTCATCGCGGCGTCACTCAAGCAAATCAACGTTCCACTGATTCCCAGAATCGCTTCCTTGTGTCTCACAGAAGCACAGACCCGACTTGGACGAGGCCAACTTAAGATTCGCCTGCGTGCGGCGTGCGCGCTGTTTTGGTAACAGTTATGAGATGCGGCTTCGTCCAGCAAAGAAGCCGCAATCTGCCATTATTATATGTAACTTAACTTTGTACCGTCTTTAAAGTTTTCCACAGCAACTCTTACAAAGGCAACACAACCCTATCATTAATTGTACGTTTTTTTCTATAAATTTAGTCCGTGCCCTTTGAATAGATGAATTTCCGAGGCTAGAACCCACGCTAAACAGAGTTTGTTGCGTAGGCCCTGTGACCCCACCAACCGATCGAGCAATTCCTGGTAACCGGCAGAATTTAGAGACGAAAGTTGTACGTGCCCCACATACTTGGACACGGTCCGCCCCGCCCTCTGACGTCACCTGACCTTGAATGCGACCGCTGCCACCGGCCACAAGCCATCCAGTCAGGGACAAATAGCGAGCGCCGAAGCGACTCGAACCCGAGTTATCACACCGGGTGAGGTCAGAAGCACAGCGCTGTCCCGACTGAGCTACAGGGGCGGAATATAAATTATATTATTTCACAGGCTGGTTTTCTTGTATCTTGGAGTTTTGTCTTGTACTGGTATGCTACTGCTAACAATGTCAATCACTTGCGCGAAACCTGAAACAAAAAGTTAGGTTGAATGCACCTACATACAATAGGTACAGCACACGCCACACAGCAATGCATATCGTGACGCATGCTGCATATAGCTGGGATGCCAGCATGCTGACTCATTGTGTCTAGTTGTATACAATATCTTAGTTACAGCCAGCAATGTACTCAAACAACATGACAAAACGTACAGTTCTGTTTCTTGCAAATGGGTACGATGGTCAATATCATTGCACCGAGACGGGTCACTTCTTCTAGCAAATTGACAGGACTCTGATAAAATTATGATCACATATCCATGATAAATATTGTCATTCACGCATATCAGTTAACTTGCAACCGAACGCCTAGTGCTCATCATTAGTGCTTTGTGCCTCCGCTTGTAGCCAGGCTTGTTACCTAGCCTCACACCTGGACCTGTGACCTGGCCTGCGACCTATCTTGTAACCCGACCTGTGACCTATCCTGTGACCTATCCTGTAACCCGACCTGTGACCTATCATGTAACCCGGCATGTGACCTATCATGTAACCCGGCCTGTGACCTATCCTGTAACCCGTCCTGTGACCTATCCTGTGACCTATCCTGTAACCCGGCCTGTGACATATCATGTAACCCGGCCTGTGACCTATCATATAACCCGTCCTGTGACATATCCTGTAGCCCGGCATGTGACCTATCATGTAACCCGGACTGTGACCTATCCTGTAACCCGGCCTGTGACCTATCCTGTGACCTATCATGTAACCCGGCCTGTGACCTTCCCTGTAACCTGGCCGGTGTCCTGTCCCGTGACCCGGACGTGACCTGTGCTGTGACCCGTGTCGCACCACCCACCTTGCACTCGCTGGAGACGCACTCTCCCTGGCAGCACTTGCCGCTGCAGCAGATGCCGTCGACGCAGCAGGAACCTCCGCAGCAGATGCCGCCGCAGCACTTGCCGCCGCAGCAGCTGGGGCCGTCGCAGCACGCGCCACCACAGCACGAGTCGGGACATGTGCTGCAGTCGGAGGCCCGCACTGCACCGGCATACCGTCAGTCAGATGGAGGTCAGATGGAGGTCAGATGAAGGTCAGATGGAGGTGAGATGGAGGTCAGCTGGAGGACAGATGGAAGTCAGATAGAAGTCAGATGGAGGTCAGATGGAGGTCAGATGGAGGTCAGATGGAGGTCAGATGGAGGTCAGATGGAGGTCAGATGGAGGTCAGATGGAGGTCAGATGGAGGTCAGATGGAGGTCAGATGGAGGTCAGATGGAGGTCAGATGGAGGTCAGATGGAGGTCAGATGAAGGTCAGATGGAGGTCAGGCATCGTTATATGAAGTGCATACGCAGGTCAGATGGCAGACGGCATTCAGACTGAAGTAATACAGAGTCAGAGAGACAGAAGTCAAAAAGGATTCTTACGAAGATAAACGAGGGTCGGAGAGGTCAGACGAAGACACACGGAGATCAACAATGAACAATAGATAAAGATGATGAGAAGACTTGGCAAATATAAGACGGAGTTCGTCAGATCCAAGTCAAAAGGAGTTAAAGAATGAAAAGCCGACGGAGCTAGTGGATATGTGATAAAAGTCAAACCGCTGTTTCCCGCCAGCAGGTCATATAAACTCCTTACGCAGTGGTGAACGGAAGACGAATTGGGCGCTGCTGGCGGCCATCACGGAGAACAGGACCAAAACGACAGACAGCTTCATCTTGCGGTCCTCTATGCTTCCCCGGCCGACAGTTCTCTGGAAAAGAGCCTCTAGATCAGCAAACATTCACATTGTCTGGATTTACATTTTTCTGGTAAAAATATATCGGCCTCAGTTCCTGTGACTTAGCAAGAAAATCAAGCAACCAATCGGCCATTGACTGGCGACTCGACGAGCCATTGACTGGCGACTCGACGAGCCATTGACTGGCAGTGAATATTGACCTCGGTTGTCATCCGAACCAATGATCGTGTCGAGGCTGTAATCGAAAGCTCTCAACGAGACACATCTAAAAGATACATAGATTTTCAAGTCAGGTCACATATCAGGTCAAGACGCTGTCAAATATCAAGATCGAGCCACTGAGTTTCAGATAGGTCAAGTAATTAGTATAAGTAATGCGATTGGAAGACTTTCCGAGTTCTCAGTCCCGTATTAGGCAGACCATACATCGCAGGCCCTGGCCCTGATTAGGTACAGACGTCCAATTGCGCAATTTCTGAAAACAGGTGGTATTTGGTATGCAAAACGTTTGCAAATATACCTGGACTTAAATACACTTAAGATCTCTAAAAATGTTATTGCCGTTTACTTAACGTGAACAAGTCAAATGTTATACACCCTCCACAAAATATCCAAAAATACGCTACAAAGCGTACGTCTCACGCAGTTGATAGCCAATAACCCCTTACTGTGTGTATATACAGGAGGACAGCACTGCACTGGCCGTGAGCAACTGGTTAGCAAAAGCGAAGCTGCCTCTTTATATTCCTTTATCACCTCCCATCTGTGGTGCATTTGAACAAATGCCACGCCCGAACACATCCGTGGAGTAAACCTGTTACAAACCAGCACCTTGGCTGCATTTTATCTGTCACTCCAGCGTAGATACATCGGCGTTGCTGTGCAACCGTCATAAACTAGCAACACGTTTGTCGGCTGTCATTTGTTTAAACTTAACAGATAGCATTGTACGTGTCCGGCATGTCACAACCAAGATTAATGACGTTGTTTGTGTAACACCTGTTTTTGCATTAATTTAGTTCGGATATTTGAGTGGATAGGTATCTGAGATCAGCGCCCTATGCTAAGCAAAGTCTGTCGCGTGGGCCCTGACCCCCACCAGCCGATGACGTAGTTCCAGTTGAACGGCAGAATTTAGTGACGGATGTTTAACGTACTCGACGTTAGAACACGACCTGCCCAGCTCCTGATTTCATCTTCTGACCTGTTCGCGGCCGCTGCCACCGACCGCAGGTCATCCCGGTCAGGAGCGAATATCGAGCGCAGAAGCGACTCGAACCCACCTTGCTAGGGTGCAGGGCGAATTTCCAGCCCGACGCTCTACATACTGTGCTAAGTAGGCGGACAATTATATTTTCGATTTGACGATTTGAATATAGTTGCATTGCGTTGATAATCCTAGTTAAATAAACTTACAGATAATTCCTGGATCAGTTAGCAATTATTTTAATAAACTAAATAAACATTATTGATCACTCGCAATATATGTATGGGACCACGATTAAATAACCATATAAATATACTCCAATATATTTGTGATCGTATCGAATCAGCCCGATTCCAAAGAAACTCCAATGTAGGTATGTATATTTAGAAGAAGTCCTTTATTTTGAGGCACAGAATAAAGCCCACCAGTTATTTGCTTTCTAAAACAATACTTCTATCCTATCCTATGCACAACAATTGCAGAGCCCGCTGCCCATAGTTAAAACTTTCGCAAAAATAATCCACTGATAACATCACAGTACATAAATCTGACCAATTCAAAACGTCCTGCGAACCCGAGTAGCTGGCGACTAAAATTGTAGGTCCCAGGTTCACATTCACAAGAGGACACCCCCACCAAACACCCCCACCAAACACCCCCACCAAACACACCTACCAAACACCCCCACCAAACTTACCCTGACACTGTGCTGCTAACCGCGTTGTATCCGGACCCGGGACTCAGAGCGTTGTATCCGAACCCGGGACTCAGAGCGAAGTGTGGCGCGGCGACTGAGGAGGGCCTTTTTGTGCCGACCGTCTGCCGTTCCACATTCGACTCCAATACCGGTCAGCAGGTCATAGTACCACAACCCCGCCCCCGGTGGTATCACGGCGATCATCGCCTCTTAGATCAGAGAGAGAGATCTGACTGAAACCAATAACTTGCCTCTCCTTCCTGGGCTGCCACTTTCTACAGTGAGATCACACTCTGTTGCGAAGTGCTCTCCTCCAGCAGCTTTCGCCTTTCACGACTGCCAATGCAAGACCGGGAAGTGGCCCATGGTCGTATTGATAACGACTTGAATAGCCGTCTGCCTCCTTATGCCGACGTCCATCTTCCAACGGCGCGGCGTGGGCCGGTCAGACGTTATCGGCCTGGGCTGCCCTCTACTATCAGCAGTAAGGGCTGGTACCAACAAAACCGGTCCCGACGGTCTATCAGTCATCAGTCGCCTGATCCTGCGATCAGACTCCGAGCTGACTATAATAGTGTTGACGAGAGTGTCATCCGGTATCGATACAACAATACAGCATGCAGCGCAACAATGGCATAACAACACGGCATTATGTGTGTGTGGGTGTGTGTGTGTGTGGGGGGGGGGGGTGTGTAAGAGTGTGTGTGTAAGAGTGTGTGTCTGTGTCTGTGTCTGTGTCTGTGTCTGTGTCTGTGTCTGTGTCTGTGTCTGTGTCTGTGTCTGTGTCTGTGTCTGTGTCTGTGTCTGTGTCTGTCTGTGTCTGTGTCTGTATCTGTGTCTGTGTCTGTGTCTGTGTCTGTGTCTGTGTCTGTGTCTGTTTCTGTGTCTGTGTCTGTGTCTGTGTCTGTGTCTGTGTCTGTGTCTGTCTCTGTGTATGTGTCTGTATATGTGTCTGTGTCTGTGTCTGTGTCTGTGTCTGTGTCTGTGTCTGTGTCTGTGTCTGTGTCTGTGTCTGTCTGTGTCTGTGTCTGTATCTGTGTCTGTGTCTGTGTCTGTGTCTGTGTCTGTATCTGTGTCTGTGTCTGTGTCTGTGCCTGTGTCTGTGTCTGTGTCTGTGTCTGTGTCTGTGTCTGTGTCTGTGTCTGTGTCTGTGTCTGTGTCTGTGTCTGTGTCTGTGTCTGTGTCTGTGTCTGTGTCTGTCTGTATCTCTGTCTCTGTCTCTGTCTCTGTCTCTGTATCTGTCTCTGTCTCTGTCTGTCTCTGTCTCTGTCTCTGTCTATGTCTCTGTCTCTGTCTCTGTCTCTGTCTCTGTATATGTCTTTGTCTCTGTATCTGTGTCTGTGTCTGTGTCTGTGTGTCACGGTGTGAGATTTTTGACCTCGGGGCATCTGAGGTCTGGTCACCAGGTCAAGTCGGTGACCCCGATTCCAAAATGTTTCCTGTCGTGTCACAGCCAAAGTGATTGACCAAACGGATTGAACCTCACAGGATGTCATCAGGTGATAAGTACCTACAATTCCTTTATCTCGATTTTTTTATATCGGTGATCTAAGGTCAGGTCGACTTCATGACCTCCCCATTATAAGTCAATGGGGACAAATTAAAACACGTATAAATCTATAGGAAATAACCGAAGGTTGGTTGAACATTGGATAACACTATTCTTTAGAATTGTGTTCCCATTGTTAAACAACCCTGAGCTGTTCGATGGCTAAATTTCACCAATTTTCACCAGATCCACCACTCTTGTGCCAAATGCAAAGCCCTATGTAACATGTCTGTTCTTTGACTTCTACAAGGTCAACTCGGGTGACTCCCCAGGTCACGTATGGTTTTCTTCAATAACTATGTACCAAACCATGGTAGAGCAATGGGATTTTCACCATTGTATTCGGCTTGTCAAGACGAATCACTTGATGTAAGAGTTGACCCTGTCAGGCCAATTTGTGTATATGGCCTCACTAGGTCACCCAATATATCATGCGATGCGCGTATTGACGAGAGAAACGCAATGATGAAATTTGTTTTACTTGATCGTGCGTCTGTCAAAAGTTATTCTTAAAAACAATTGGGAAATTATTAGAATGTTTCAAATTAAATGGCTTCTGCTGGCCTAGCTATTGACCTTAGGTCAATTCTGATAGAATCTCCGCAACAACAAAACATATTTTGACCTTTGGTGATTGAATTTGACCTTTGGTGACCTCTGGTGACCTCTGGTGACTTCAATATTGACCTGGCCTCAAAATGACCTAAGTATTTTCGATAGAACTTGTCTCGAGCTATCTCAGATCTCTATCGTTTTCCGCTGGTCGCTACGTTGCGTGTTTTTTTAGATCTTAGGGGGGTGGGGCGGAAATACCCCCCCCCCCCCCCCGGCAGTTCGTGGTTGGCGCGAACCCCCGGCAGTGCGCATGTTAATGGACCTTAATTCGGTAACAGTTAACTAGCAAAAAAATACTAACTAAATAACTAACTTATATATAAGTAGATAAGCCTTTTTTCTGAAAAAGTGCGTACGCTCTAAATGCATTGGCTTGCCAGCTCACAGGTGCGGAT
>JAXIVJ010006249.1:50000-68099 GCA_036785665.1 Chirona hameri
ACACACACACACACACACACACACACACACACACACACACACACACACACACACACACACACACACACACACACACACACACACACACACACACACGGGCGTCACGTGACGTCATCATGTCATGTCATCGTCAATGAAAACTGAAAAGGTGTCACGTCATAGGTACGATGGGTGTACACGATAGTGCCCATTCCCACCCGGGATAACCTGGGACCGACCCTTAGTATTTTTGCGGGGGCCGGCCGGGGTGCGGGTCGCCGACCAGCCGGTGGCGAGGTGCGCCGCTTCGCGTCCGTGAGTCGCTATAAAACGCGAGGCGGCGCGAGCGGGGTCCGCCGATGCCGCCCATGAGGCGTTTGATGTTGTGTGGATGATTGTACGTTAAAAAAGTGCACATCTGATCCGTGTTATGTGTATGTGTATATGTGTATGAATTTATGATAAAATACACCCCAGGCGGAGACAGATAAAGTGAAACACTCCGTTCCATCGCCTTAGCGGTCACCAGGCATGCGTCAGGAATCCCAAAAGTCAAAGTTCGCTGGTAGAATTGTAATGTTCTTATGAAAGAGCATGTCTCAGTGATGGTGACTTCATGGACAAAATCGTTGAGAAAGCTCTGTGGAAGGAACAGGACCCGGTTGATTGTTGCGATGTCGGATGCGGTCGCTAAAGCCGCGAAAGAATGCGCCTGGCGCGGTTATCTCACTCTTACCTCCTCGGGTAGACTTCTTAGCCCCTTCGCCGGCACTGCTATTTTTCCGGTTCTTGACATATTTCTCACTATGCACAGCACCCCACAAACCAAAACATATCCGCAGTTGTTAACATGCTGTTCACCCTTGACATGAATGCACTTCAGGTTGTCAAAGATGTTCTGTTACATACACAAAAATTGCACGTATATGGACACAATGTATCAGCCAAATTCTGGTCTGGCGCAGGGTTCTATGTCAGATGCCAGTGGCGTACCAAGTATACGGTCATTCGGGGCATGACCTGTTCCTTTGAACCCGAGGCGCCCATGCAAAGCTGGCGCCCCTCCGAACAGTGACGGCGCCACTCCGGCCAGTGGGGACGCTCTCCCGGCCAGTGACGGCGCTCTTGCGGCCAGTGACGGCGCCCCCGGCCAGTGAGGACGCTCCCTGCCATAGACGGCGCCTCTCCGGCCCGTGACGGCACCCCTCCGGCCAGCGACGGCGCCCCTCTGACCAGTGATGGCGCCCCTCCGGCCAGTGAAGGCGCCCCTCCGGCCAGTGAGGACGCTCTCCCGGCCAGTGACGGCGCTCTTGCGGCCAGTGACGGCGCCCCCGGCCAGTGAGGACGCTCCCTGCCATAGACGGCGCCTCTCCGGCACGTGACGGCACCCCTCCGGCCAGCGACGGCGCCCCTCCGACCAGTGACGGCGTCCCTCCGGCGAGTGACGGTGCCCGTCCGGCGAGTGACGGCGCCCCTCCTGCCAGTGACTACGCCTCTCCGGCGAGCGACGGCGCCTCTCCTGCCAGTGACCACGCCCCTCCGGCGAGTGACGGCGCCCCCCCCCCCCCCGACTAGTGACTGCCCCTCTCCGGCCCGTGACGGCGCCCCTCCGGCCAGTCACGACGCCCCTCCGGCTAGCGACGGCATCCCCTCCAGCCAGTGACGGTGCCCCTCCTTCCGTCCGTAGGCGCCCCCCCCCCCCGCAAAATGTTCGCCAATATTGGTGGCGCCCCTGTCGATCGGGCGGCGCCCCTCAAGGCTGCATCAAGGATGTATCCAATTTGTGTCGTCCCAAAAATTTGCCCCACATCGTTTTGAGCAATGACAAAAATATTTGTTTCCAAATAATGTAGATTCTTAGCCTAAACACGGTTTGGATCGCGTTTGTAGCGGGGGCAGCCCCCCCCTACACTTTTGTTTAGAGTGTGGGTGCCTGCTGCCCTCCCCCTCCCTGTGGCAACGCCCCTGCTTACATGATATGTTGTAAGTTTCAAGTTAATTATTATGTGAGTTACGCCACTTAAAGATAAGTATTGACCTTTTGATTTTGTGTTTGCTTTATGCACCATGCATTAAATTAATCGAGCCTCAATTTAAAAGTGAAATGACAACTTTTTATATTTCGAAAATAAAGTTTTAGCAAATTCAAAGAACGGGTACATATTTGTACTTCTTTCGGAGTTATAACTGGCGTTTTTCTTTTAATTTGTTCAATGTTGAAAAGTGACAATAACTTATATTGTTTCCACGAAATACCTACCAAGTCTATGGGAGACCAAGGTGAAGAGCAGGTTTTTGTACACTTAAAATTCAGTGATGAAACGATGTTTAAGCTCAATTAAACAAATGCTAGCAAATAATTAAGTGATATCAACATTTTGCCGTTGTTATGTTCAAATGCTACAAACGAGCAGCATACAGAAGAACGTCGAAAAAATAGATCTTCGTTTCCATGAAATACCGAAGTCAATGGTATTGGGCGACCAAAGTGAAGAGCAATTTTAAAACACTTGTTGTGAATTGAAAAATGATGTTTGAACTAATCCAAATCCTCAGTAATGTTAGACAAGGCACATTTGAAAGATATTGAGGAATTAAATTCAAATATGAATTATTAATTAGCAGGAAAAGCAACACAAAATGTGATAAGTACTTCCCGATACCTTTATGTTCAGCGTGGACCGCTTCAAGGGAGATAATCACCTTTTGATTTTGTTAACAACAATTTATTTGGCTACCGTTATGGTATTAAAATGTTGTTATCTAAATTTAAGAATTAAATACAATTGTTCCCTAATTGAAAGTTGGAAGTTTGGGGAAATTAATTATCGGTATTTTCCCTCTACTATTGGAAAGCGCAACATCTGACGATTTTGCATCAATCTGTTCAACGTTGTTGAATGGGCACTTGTAAACAAATCGGCGACACTAAATAGGTCGCCGTAGTTTAGCTTGGCACCGGCCGGCCGCTGCCAAGCTAAACTGCCGATGTCAATGCACTTCTTTTCAAATTATTGTTGATTGTTCATACAAATTTGGCACATATTCGCAAAAGATAGAGTGCAAGAAACATATCCCATACCTTCATGATAAATAACAATGCGTAGGGAGGCTAATTTACTGAATTCGTTACCTAGTACTTGCTGAGTACCGACCGATATAAGCGTGGATCGCTTATCGGTAGGAAACTGCCAATATCTTTCGGTAGGAATGTTTATATGAAAAATGTGATGAATTTACATCATACTTTGGCCTCGTCTATCGATTTCAGGTGCTAACTCCATTTTTGTGTAAAAGGGTGGTTATCTCCCTTTAAGCGTTTTCAAATTGAAATATCTTCGGTTAGAGATATGTGAATGCTTACTGTGAATGGATTGACATATAAGTTTGTCTCCTTTCCCAATTTCAAGTGCTAACTCCATTGTTGTGGGAAAGGGTCCTTATTTCCCTTTAAAGCTTATTTAGAGGTGGGTTCGCCTGACCTGACCTGGAGTCGTGACCCGAGATGACCTCAGATAAAATAATCGGAAAAATTGCACAAAGGATAGGCGAGATTGGCACAAAAACGGCGTGCGCCTGGGAGAGCTCTGGCCAGTCTGAGACGGCCCTAGACAGTTTGCGAGAACCTCTGCCCCCCTGAGAGGGTCCTCAGATGGCCTTAGTGGGCATTCACCAGGTCTGAGAAGGCACTTATCCTGTCTGAAAGGGCCCCTGACAATTCAAAGAAGGCCCTTACCGGTCGGAGATGGCCCTAACCGGTCTGAGAGGTATGGTGGCATGAGAGGGCACTGAGTCAGTCAGATGGCATTATGCCTCTCTTAGATACAATTTGTTAACATGAGAGAGTTCTTGTCAGGCTTAAGAAGACCCTCGGTCAGCCTGAGGGAGATCTTGGTTAGTCTGGGGAACCTCGGCCGCTCTGAGATGGCCCTCGGTCTGAGAGGACCCGGGGTAGGTCTGGAGGGCCCTTGCCAGATCTACGAGAGCTTAACGCTGGTCTCAGAGGGCACTAGCTGGTCGGAGATTGCCGGCACTGGCGGGTCTGAGAGAACTCTGGGCAGGCCTAAGAGGGCCCTACATCAGACTGAAGAGCCCCTTGCCATGCTTTAGTTGGCCTTTACTAGTCTGAGAGGCCATAGGTGGCTTGAGAAGGCCCTAGGGCGGTCTCTTAAGGCCATTCCCGGGCCATAGGGTCATATGTCGGTCTTGGAGGACCCTTGTCATTCCTGATAGTGCCCTTGCCTACTGATTCAGTTTTTGTAAACCTCGTATGATTTCATCGATCCAATCCGATCCGATCCGATCCGATCCGATCCGATCCGATCCGATCCGATCCGATCCGATCCGATCCGATCCGATCCGGTCCGGTCCATTCGAGCCGTCTCCCGGCAGTCGGGCGTTGCCGTTACGCCACCGGCATCGAAACTGAACGGCCTCGTGACGACCACTTCCCTCTCCACACCCTCCCGCAATGTTCTGCGTTCCTCTGCAACCGGCCGGTTCCCGCCACCTGTCACAAAAGAACGTCCCATCACTTCTCGTCGCTTCTCGTCCCTTCCCGTCGCTTCCCGTCGCTTCCCGTCGCTTCTCGTCGCTTCCCGCCGCGGCCACCGTGTCCTCGCAGATCGAGAAAGGCCGCCCATTGCACGGAGCTGGCGGATTAGACCTGGCGGATTAGAACTGGCGGATTAGGACACGCTTCTTGGCGCGGCGGTGTACCGGCTCGCGGTCATGGGCGTACACACCACCGGGGACGGGGGGACGCGTCCCCCCCCCAAAAAAAACACATTTTCGGATTTTAACATTATGCCTATGGGCGAGGGCGTTGCATGGAAAAAATCGACTTAAAAGTGCCTCCGCCCCCCCCCCCCCCACACACACACACACACACACACTTTCGGAAAGTGGTTACGCCCATGCTCGCGGTCCGTGCCGGACTGCTTTGACTGCTATGCACAACGATTAAGCAGACTCCTCTCGACATTGATGATCTCGTCATCGTTTCAAAAGCGTGTGAAGCGCAGCTTTCGCCACGGGTGAGGTATGTATAGCGGGCTGCATTCCGGCGAGGAGAGGCATTCACGCCTTGGGTCCGGATGTGTCGCACCTCGCGGACAAATGTGAGCGCTCGTCGAACTATGTCCTGGAATGCGATCGCGATTCTGAGATAGTTGTTCTGTAGCGTTGATCCGATTGTGTGAGAAACCCGAAACAGTAATGGTCCCTAACCACACACAAAATTCGAACACAATTCACACACCAAATTTGCACACAATCTGCCCAGCCGTTGCAGAGTTTTGTTTGCGAGAAAACACTTTTCGACACCCCTCACGCGGCACGCGCCACGCGCAGTGGTAGTTACCCACATGAGTCGGCACTGGTCTCAAACAGGGTAGGTTGGATGGGGCTGCTCAGCAAAGAAGCTCGCTTGCCAATCGAACGTGCGGTTGCAGAGATATTAGCCTCTCAAAAGCGTCGCCACGTGTCGGGCCGGGCCAGGCCGGGCCGGGTCGGGCCGGGCCGGGCCGCTCATATTCAGATGTTTCCCTTATACCACAGATACCACAGATAGACGAACGAGCGCTTCGCGCTCGCTCGTAATAACTGAGTATTTTATCTTCTGTTACCAATTTGCTAAGGCTTCTCGGTTTACTTCTGGGATTTGACAGGCTTCTCTCGACTCTATGGTTGTAATGGAGTTATGAGGGCATTCTTGCCAGGCGCCCTTCAGTTCTTCGTCTGTATCATTGTCTCGGCTGCTGACCGGAGTTCCCGTGGCCCGAACACGAAGAAGTATAGCTGCGTCCGAAGCAGGATCTAGCGACCACAGCACCGAAACGCGGAACTCTCGCCAGTATCGCCGCAGCAATGATTCCGTGCTGAAACAGTTTGCATGCATGTAGGCCGGCGGAGTGAGTTTTTTCTTCTGACCTTTAAGTTTTAATTGTCTACATTTTAGCGTGGATGTGTGGTTTTTAACTTTGCGTCCATCTTAACCTGACTGTTGGAATAAACTGTCTTGCATGGAAAGGCGCTGTGATCGTGAATAAAAATGCAAATGACGGGAACACGATGAACCATATTTATTTTATTCAAAATCGTAAAAAGATTAGAAACATGTTTACATGTTTTTCAGAGTTTGAAGATTTCAACTGGGCCTTCGCTCGGAAAGTGGGAGGAGCTTGTCCGTGTGTCCGTGTGTCCGTGTGTCCGTGTGTCCGTGTGCCCGTGTGTCTGTCCGGCGGAGCATATTAGCACGTTGAGCTCAAACGGCCGTGCCGAATTCGACAAGGGTGACACCGTTCGATGCGGCAAAACGGCGGACAGATTCTAGTACCGGTCGCCAGTCGATTGGTGCCACGTGGCACGTGCTACGTGCCGCCACGTGGGCCTCTGAAAACCCTTTAGCCTGCTCTACAGGTCAAACGGTTGGTAACAGAGACTTGATACTCGCAGGCAGTGGTGGAACTTTATCAAATCGGTTGGGGGGCTCAACGATATAGGCCGACCGAAAGGTCACTCTGGCCGACTAAGTGCCCCTCAGGCCAACGGAAGGCCTCCTCAAGCTGACCGAAGGCCCCTCAGGCCAAAAAAGCATCTCCTCAAGCTGACGGAAGTCCGAAAGCACCTTAGGCCGAAAATGGGCCTCCTCAAGTCGACCAAGCTGACCGAGGGCCCTTTAAGCCGACCGAGAGCCCAAAGGCCGTCAGAGGACCCCCTCAGGCAGACTGAGGGCTTCTTCAGGCCGCCTGAGAGCCCCTTACGCCGACCGAGGTCTCCTCAGGCATACTGAGGGCCACGCAGACCAACTGAGGCCCCATCAAGCTGACAAAGGGCCCCTCAGACCGAAGAAAAGCTCCTCAGGCCGACCAAGGGCCCCTCAAGCCGGCCGAGGTTCTATAAAGCCAATCGAGGGGCCCTCAGGCTGACCGAGCTCCCATCCAGGCCGACCGAGGACCCTTCCAGGCCGACAGAGTCCCTCTCAGGCCGAAGAAGAGCTCATCAGGCCGACTGGACACCCCCCCCCCCCCCAGGCTGACCAAGGGCCCCTCAACCCGGACGAGGTTCCCTCAAGCCGACCGAGCCCCCCCCCCCCTAGTCGACCGAGGGCCCATCAGGCTGATCAAGCCGACTAAGGCCCCCTCAGGCCATCAGGGAACCCTTAGGCCAAACAATGGCTCCTTAGGCCGACTGGAATCCCCTCAGGCGGACGAAGGACTCCCTCAAGTCGACGGAGTGCCCCCTCAGGTCGACCAAGCTCCCCTACATGCCCATCGGGGCTAGCTCAGGCTGACCGAGGGCTCGTCAGGTCAACCAAGGATCCCTTCAGGCCGACCTCGGTTAACCTCCTGGAGGGGCCATGACCCCTTAGGCCCCCCTGGCCACGATAACCCGATGCCCTTTGATGGCTTGATACCCTCGATGTTCCTCCGTATCAAACTATTATTTTAGCACGGATGTTAGATATTTAGGATATTGAAATGCCAGGGAGCCAAAAAGGCTGCATTAACTATCAGCCTTATTCCAGGCAAGCAAGAAATTTACAACAAATGCCATTGAACACCATTTAAATAGAGCACTCCTATCGCTAATTCGTCATGCTCCCCCTCCGCTATTCGCTAATGTGTGCGCCTGAACCTTGTATCTACGGACTTATTAGAAGAAGACAATCCATGCTGCCAACTTATCCATTATATCATAATCGAAAAAGCAGTCGCAGATGGAATAACAATGCTTGTATACTTCTAAGATGGAATACTCCAAGATGGAATCACAATGATGAAATACGCAAAATTATAAACAAAGCAATTTGTACGTAGTCCTTGAAATTTTTGAGGAGCACAAATTTGGGAAAACATTGGGGGGCTCAGAGCACCATGGGGGGGGGGCTCAGATCAGCATTGGGGAGAGGGGCTCGGGCCCTCCCAAAGAGATATCAAGTTCCGCCCCTGCTCGCAGGTCACGTGCGCGGTACAGCGGAAGCAATTCCAGTGGGGACGCCGACCCGGAGGGTAGCAAAATAAACCCCCCAGAGGGTAAAACCAAATTACGATTTTTACCCCATGGTAATGCCATGATCGCATTGCCGGCCACTAGTTATATCTGAACTCACCCAATCCCCTAAATCACACAGTAATGAGGGATGTCCAGTGCAGCAGTTAGTATAGCAGCGACTATGCTATGTACATACGTACTGCGCGCGGGATGCACCGGTACTGTCGAAACCATTTGTGAATATAAATTTAATCCGAATGTTTTCATGGGATAGATTTTCGAGATCAGGACCCATGCTGAGCTATGCTTGTTGCGCAGGCCCTGACCCAACCACCCGATCGCGCGATTCCAGTCACCGGTATATAATTTAGAGGCAAAAGTCCCCTAACGACTGAGGACGGCCCGGCCCGCCCGGCTCGCTGGCTTCACCTGGCCTTGAACGCGGCCGCTGCCACCTGCCACCGGCCGCAGGTCATCCCCACGAGGAGCCAAATAGCGAGCGCCGAAGCGGCTCGAACCCACCTTGCAGGGCGGGTTAGATTGTAAGTTCAGAACTCTCTCGACTGAGCTACACGGACGGGCGTGTAACGTGTAACATTTATTCGTATAAAGCAACAGCGGCCGGCGCGCTCGCTGCTAGCATTTAGCATTCGCAGTGCGGGACTGTGAAACTGCCGATAGGCCTGCGTGTCTGAGCCCAAGTCGCCTGTTTACCAACCTGTTCTTGATGCATGCCATATTTGCAGAAGACAATACAAGTGCCACTGGGTGTTAATATAATTGTGTCACTGTGCCACAAGTGCCACTGGGTGCCACTGGGTGAATCCATTGGGTGTTAATATCGCCTACAGCGGGCGTGTGTGGGAATTTCTGTCATTGCGGTTGTGGACAGTACGGTTGGCAGTCGTATACAATGCATATTGAGTATTTTGATAGTGGGAATGCTACGAAAATAACTGCTGATGAGGGCCCTTTCGGCGCCCTCGGGGCCCATGGAATACCGGAGGGGGCCAATGGGTCGTCCTCGCTGGCCTCTAAACCGGCAGACATTGTCTGCTGTGCCGTTCTCGGACTCCCTCGAACACTGGCGGGGTCTCTGGAACGCTCTCAGAAGCCCTGGACCATTGGATGACGGTCCCTGGGCCTCCCTCGCCACCCTCGCCTCCTTTTCCTACCAACGAACCGCCAGGTCGGAGCGCAGCGATCGCTGGAAGGGCCATAGGACATCAGCTGGCCATCAGAGCTGCCTGACGGGGCTCTGGGCCCCCCTTAGACCCCTGGACCGGCGGAGTGCCCTTGGGCTGTCCCACCTTCGGAGGGATCCCGTGGGTAACGGGCGACTGGGATGTTCCTGGACGTTCTCCCCTGGGCCGTCCACGTGGAACCCTGGGGCCTGGACAGCCAAAGCGGACCCCTGGGGCGCTCACTGGTCCTCGGTTGAAAGACACCTGACCGCCGTAGGGCCTCTGGATCGCCTGGGGTGGGGGTGGGGGGGGGGTCAGGGGCGTAGCTTCTCCAGACAAGTTGAGGGGGCTGAGTTCGTTGTCCAAGTTCGGGTGGGGTGGGGGGGGCTGAAGCCCCTCAACTGAAAAGGAAACTACACCCCTGCTGGGGTCCCCTGGCCAGTTTGAGGGCCCTCTGGTTATCACCAGGCCCTTCAGAATGCCGAAGGGGCCTCTGATCCGCCCGTGCGTGCCCCCTGAAGTCTGGACGTCAGACAGGGCCATGGACCGTGCCCTTCGTGTGGCCCAGAGGTCCTCGACTCACTGAGGGGATTGACACGGGCCCTTATGCCCCCTTGTGTGCGCCCCTGTTGGTAGTGCATGTAATTGTCACCCTTGGTCCGTTCTGTGCTCGCCGTAGAATACTTCACTAAGCTATGCCGGCCGGGCCAATCGGGGAGCCGAAAACCAGTGACGTCATCCAGTTAAGTTCGCTAATGGAAACAAATCGCCCGATGATTTTACCTTCTATATACGACTTGCTTGGTATAGCTCGAGGAGCGATGACAGAGGGGGGGGGGTCATCCCGGGATTCCCTATGTATCGGCTGCCGAGAGGCTCAGCATTAGCGACACGTCACTGGTGCTGTGGTCCAGTCGTGGCCTGTTGCGTGGCCAGCCCCGTCGCCGCAGCTGCGCTTTCGAGCGTTTTGCGGTCTTTTGACGGGTGTTGACGAGAGCGGCAATGTGAAGTCCTCGTCGTTAGATAATTAAGTTATGTTGCAAGTCTATATTTGGAAATATTTTGTTTTAAGTTTTGTCTAAAGCATATCTTGCACATTAAGCCAAAACAATGCCATTTGCAATAATTCCAGGTACAACGTATGGCCGTCTCACCCCTCATCACCGCTCAGCCAAACCGGGGCAGCATACGGCCGTCTCGCTCCTCAGCCGGGTCGGGGCAGCGTATGTCCGTCTCGCCCCTCAGCCAGACCTTGGCAGCGTACGCCCGTCTCCTCCCTCTGCCGGACCGGGGCCGAGGGAGGGCATGGCCGACTCACCCCTCAGCAGGACCGGGGCAGCGTACGGCCGTCTCGCCCCTCAGCCGTACCGGTGTAGCACATGGCCGTCTCGCCACTCAGCCAGACTGGAGCAGCGTGTGGCCGTCTCGCCCCTCAGCCGGACCGGTGCAGCGTATGCCCGTCTCGCCCCTCAGCCAGACCGGGGCAGCGTATGGCCATCTCACCCCGCAGCCAGACCGGGGCAGCGAACGGCCGTCTCGCCTATCAGCCGTACCGGGGCAGCGTATACCCGTTTCAATTTTCACCCCTCAGCCAGACCGGGGCAGAGTATGGACGTCTCACTCCTCAGCCAGACCGGGCAGCATATTATAGCCGTTTCACCCTTCAGCCAGACCGGGGCAGAGTATGGCCGTCTCACCCCTCAGTCAGACCGGTACAGCGTATGACCGTATCTCCCCTCAGCCAGACCGAGGCAGCGTATGGCCGTCTCACCCCTCAGTCAGACCGGTGCAGTGTATGGCCGTCCGCCAGTCGCCCATCACACAGACCGGGGCAACGTATGTCCGCCTCCTCTCAGCATACATTACGGGGGGATAATTATATGCGGTAAACGTAATCTTAAATAGGATCGTACCTTAGGCGCAACTATCCGTATCCCGTTAGAAATATTCGCACCGCACCGAGCCGCGTGCGGCGACAGCCTATCGGACCAGAGCACCAGTGACGTTACGCTAATGTTGTGCGATTGGGGCGCTAAAATCAGAGGTTGACTACCTCTCTTATACGGCCTTGATTGAAGCAACTTCGATTAAATAAATAACTTGTCTGGTTACTTTGGTTTTCAGAAAGCTAAGAAATTTATCCAACTGGGATGTTCAGTTCATTTAGGGACAAGTTCAAAGCTGTTCAGAATGATGTTATTCTCAGGTAAGCTTATATTTGCCTTGTTCTATAGTATGTTTGTGTTGATGCCTCGTGATTGTCCTATATTTTATTCGCATTTATCTTAAGCTATTTTTAAGATAAATTTTACAATTGGTATTTTTGAGCTATTCCTTTTCACTACTGTTTCTAGTAGCTGCTGCCCATCAACCTTTTCACCCTACACATTATGAAATAGAATTATGGCAATAAATACTATTTTGAAAATATAACAGTTCTGATAAGTTGAAACCAAAAGCCTGAATAATACTGCAAATTAAATACAATTTAATCTCCAGAGTGCTTGTATATGGAGCATATATATATATATTTTTTTTGTTTAACTGACTTCTTGAATAGCTGACAGAAGGTATTTTAGATTAGGTACCTGTTTAGGATTGAAGATTGCCCTTTTTCAGCTAGTCAAGGATAAGTTCATAATAATTTAGAAATACAATTTACTTAAGTGTCATTAAGGTGAAATTGCTGTTATCCCAGCAATTAGAAAGCTATGCTACAAGCTTTACCTAGTTACCAATACCCCCATCCTGTGCCTGCAGACACTGCCCTGGGTCTGTATCTCATACTGGGCATACTGCTCTGATCAGTGGAGATGGAGTGGTATAACATCAGGTGATTTGTGGCAGTTTCCAGCGGCTGACAGTCCCTGAGCCGCCACCGGCCGGCTCCCCGGACAGCGAAGATGACATTGCGGCACTGGCTGGTGCCCGGGTCCTCTCCCGCTACCAGAACCAGTGGAGCCAGATGCACACCAATGCTGAGCGCACTGTCAGTGCCTCTGATGTGAGTGGAATGTACAAATAACAACATTGGGCGGTTAGGGGCGGAGTTTGATTATAGAAGATGCTGGTTACTGTCCTTTCTGACCCATGCTGCTTATAAATGGCTGTGTGGCTGATACTTAACCAGTCCCACAAATGCTCATCCTGTCATTATGGCTGTTTGTTTGGTGCAAGGAGCAGGAGTGTTGCCACCAGGGGGCCTGCCCCCCCCCCCCCCCGCACCCACCCCACATGATTGCTCCAGCCTGAGTCTGGTACCTGAGATTGACAAGATTTTGACATTAGCCCTAAGGTGCTGGCCTCCCACACCCCTAGCTGCCCCTCCCCCCCCCCCCCAAAAAAAAACCCTGGCTAGCCCCCACTAAAAAAAATGTGGCAACACCACCGGCAAGGAGTAAAGCATTACCATCATCATCAACCTCACATTGTTTGAGCACATTAAGGTACTGATTCCTTAGGTCTATGCACAGTGTACACATTAAATTTGGAACATTCTGAGCATATCATCTGCACCAGCAATCATCCAGTGTGGTTGTAACCACACTGCACCAGCAACCATCCAGTTGTGGTTGTAACCACACTTCACCAGCAACCATCCAGTTGTGGTTGTAACCACACTGCATCAGCAATCATCCAGTTGTGGTTGTAACCACACTGCATCAGCAATCACCCAGTTGTGGTTGTAACCACACTGAACCAGCAACCATCCAGTTGTGGTTGTGACCACACTGCACAAGCAACCATCCACTTATGGTTGTAACCACACTGCACCAGCAACCATCCAGTTGTGGTTGTAACCACACTGCATCAGCAATCATCCAGTTGTTGCTGTAACCACACTGCACCAGCAACCACCCAGTTGTGGTTGTAACCACACTGCACCAGCAACCCTCCAGTTGTGGTTGTAACCACACTGCACCAGCAACCCTCCAGTTGTGGTTGTAACCACACTGCACCAGCAACCCTCCGATTGTGTGCGATTGGTGTTATAATGCTGTCACCATGGTGCTCCTGCAGAGGCTGAATGAGCACATTGGCGCGGTGCGCAACCGGTGTCGAACAGAGCACGCTGGTATGACGGAGCTGCACCGGCGACTCACCGCGCTGCCCGAGATCGCCGCCAAGGTGCACGGCATGCTCGCTACTGTCGGTGAGTGAGTGGGCCCCATATAACCTAGACATTGTGGCGCTCTAATCATCATTATCGTCAGTCCGTGAGGAGCCCGGACACATTTGATGTTACAAATGTCAAAATTGCACGCACTAACGTCGGATTTGGTAAAGGTATCTGCGGGTGTTCTCTGCGGGTGTGTATCACAATGGCAGCGTATGTTTTAAAATTCAAGCCCAGTTAATATGCTCAAATATACTCGGTATGTCCGAAGTAACGATTATGTTTGTTTTGTTTTGGCAGTCAAACAGCACCCTAAACCAGTATTCACTAAGCGCATTTCGATACGGCGACATCGACTTTAGGAGGGACGGTCTAACATGACATCCATCTCGCCGTATCTCCAGCGTCGCTGCAGGCAGAGTTTGTGGAGGCCGAGCTGCAGCTGGCCGAGCTGGAGCACCGCGCCGCCTTGGACCGGCTCGAGGACAGGAAGATGCGCGAGCGAGCCAAACTGGAGGCCTACCGACGCGCTAGGCAGCGACAGTTCGATGAGCTAAAGAGTGAGTGGCAGTGAGAGTGGATGGGATGGGTACCGGAGAAGCATAGACGGCGTTCTAGTGCGGCGAAATAACGAACAGTGTTCTGGTTAGGTTAACTCAATTCAGCTTGGATGAGGAAATAGAGTTTGCTGAAAATTGTTGAACCAGGTGTGACTGGGACCGCTAACATTTCGGGGTTATCCGTCAATTAAAGATGGTGGTGCGTCACGTGTTGGTGTGCTGGAATCACACAAAGTCTAACAAAAATAGGCGTAAAGGTAGGTCTGGCCTCTGGTTTTCATAGCTGGAACGTTACTTCCCACTCTGTTATGCAATACCATGTTTTCTAATTTGTAACGTTACATGATTAAATTGTTTTTGATGGGATTGCGTAACAGACTCGTCATGTATTTGTAACATGTCGCGTTCTTTCTAGTTATCATCCGATAGTGAGTTATTTTTATCGCACGATATGTTATGTTGCAATTCTGATACACTTGCATTTCCAGTCACGGTGGCAAAGGAGCACCTGGACCAGGCGTCTCAGCTGGAGCGCCGTCGACGCTCGGAGCAGGCCGAACGTTACTCCACGTTCGACCAGCTGGCGCACCAGGAGCTGGAAAACTTCAGACGTCACCAGTCGCTAGACGGTAGGTGCTGCAAAATGCCCTAACGACAGTAGGATGACATTATAGCCTCTCTGGCTTGACTAACATCGTCAGTTGTGCCCACGGGCCAGTGTATTGAAGCATAACTTTTTGGACTTGGATCATCGCAGAATGTGTGTCTTAACATTCCTGTCGGTGAGTTCGCAGGCAGTCACAGGCTTTCGTCGATTATCACTCCTAAATAAGTCGTTTGCAGCAGAGTGTGTAAGCCTGTCCGGTGTCATGTTACCGTCTGCATCTGTCCGGCAGCGGTGCGACCGGTCTCCAGTCGTCCCGTTCAGCAGCTCTGCCTGGAAGAGGTGGATATCAGTCGGGAGGCGGACACTGCCGCCCTGGCAGAGTTCCTGGCCGACACCGAACTGGACCCGGAAGATCCCGCCAGGGACCTAGACTCGAATCCAGAGGATCCTGCGAGAGACATGGAATCAAATCCAGAGGACCCTGCAAGAGACGTCGACTCAAACCCGGAGGATCCTGCAAGAGACGTTGACTACAGTCCGGAGGATCCTGCTAGGAATATTGGGTTGAGTCCGAAGGACCCCGCCAGGCAGTCAAAGGAGTCGAATCCAGAAGACCGGACGAAGGGACTGGAGCTGACTTCAGTCCAACCGGCTGGAGACACAGAGCTATAATCAAATTGATTTGAGATTGCTGACGCTGCAGAACATTCCATGCCATAGAACCAGATGAGTGAGCCAGCAATCGCGTAAGCTAGCAGCAGATGCTTGCTGTGGTGGCTGTCTCGGAGGAAGTGGAAGCGTTCTATGTTATAGCGTTATTTCCCGAACGCGGGGGCCAGTGTTGCTGCGAACCTGTGTATCAGTGGGTCTGTGTTGAGTGCCGTGCTATTTGGGACGGTTGTAGGATGGAATATCGGCATTCCTCGGGTTGGAGAGGAGCGTAAATAAATGGAACGGAACATGCATGTCTGGACGAACGCGTTTCACTAAGGCCTGTTAAAACACGGGCCAGCCATTGTCTTCCTCGTGGTGTGCCTGAACTGAATGCATTCTAGTCGTATAGAGTACCTATATGGGAGCTTTGGTCGCTGCATGGGCCGAGTGTGGTACTCAGAGTGCCTTAATGTCAGTCCCAGTGTTATAGTAGCGCAAGTGTCGGTGCCATTTACCATTTTACGGTCTTGAATGGCTTAGCATTGATCATTTATCGTCAAATAAATATATTGTATTACGATGGCATGTTTCTGATCAATGCATCTGTCTACATGCGGAAACATTTTTGAGCTTGCGTGTGTCCATGCATGCCAATTTGCCATGGACATGGCGAAGTGGCGTGATGACTTTTCCATCGATCTGGTAAGAGTCGAGATAACCAACGTCTTTGGACCTTTTTTATTAACAAATTTGTTCAGCAATTATAAATTGTATGGGTGTTTGTCATGCTGGAATTGGAAAGTTCCGACATTGATGTGATTATCTACTCTTGATCCTCATCTGCATATAAGGTAAAGTTATTGAATCCTGGGAGCAGTGGGTACGGTGTGACGTTGCTCCGAATCCATTTGAAGCGGGAATATGACATGTATTAGGAAAAATATATAAAGTGACGGAGGTCTGAATCAAGTTTGGATCACTATAATCAGGCCTGATTGGGCCGAGGCCAGTTGTGTACCCAGGATTCACTCCAGGAGGGGGCAATTTTTGTTCAGGGGGCATAAAGTACCCCAAAAAAACGGATTTGGCCCACTATATTTTTAAAAGGGCCCACTATATTTTGTTCACCATTTTTCTCTAAGAAACAGCAAAAATCATTCATTTTTTCGACCAAAGGGGGCACGTACAGACCTTCAGGGGGGGGGGGGCAATTGCCCCGTTTGCCTTCCCCCCCTTGTGTTCGCCTATGGTCGAGGCTCAATAGGGCTGTTAAATGATGTCGTCATGGTTCCAACAGCTGACTGCGCTAATGTTGAAGAGATAGAAGCTTTATCAGGAGCAACGATTGTGGAATACCTGCTGTCAGTTTGCGTACGAAATTCACTGGATTAGCTAAACCTCTATCGAAATTTGAATTTTATTTCATTATTGAACGATAATGCATTGTAACTACTAAAGAACTGACAATGACTTATAGACTACTAAATTATATTCAACTGATACTCGTGTTAATTGTTGTTTTTTCTTGTAACACGAGTGGCTGCGTTTTTGCATGCATTGTTTAATTTTGTGACTAGATAATTCGTGCATATAAAACGCTCATTTTATTTAGTAGCCCCCGAAGTTTTCCGCTTTTTCTTATAACTCCCTAACATCAATGCAGACCTAAATGGAACTAAATGAAAATATGCATCTAGTTTTACTCTACCCAGACTTGTCAATGATTCAATGTGAATCGACTACTTTTGATTGAATCATTCTTATTTCAAATGAATGATTCATGAATCGATTCACCTCATGCGCAAACCTGTTGTGAGTCATTGATTGAATCATTCATACAGAGAAAATAGGCTGATGGAATCATTCATTGCTCAAAGAATCATTCTTTTTTGGTCGAGCAGCATAAACTGTCCACAAAATATGCCAGCGGCCCAGCATTCATCTGTGCCCTGTGGACAAACCAGGCACTTAATGGCCAATTATATGAGCTGTGTCCTGAGCTGTAGCCTGTAATTCATAAATGCGTAAAGAAAGCGAGGCTTTGTGTCCAACTCCAGTGGGCACAAAGCCACTGTTCAATCAGCCCTAACTAGGTGAATACCTTGGAACTGGTAGGGTAGGGGTAGGTACCTAAATACTTAGAAAAGGTAACTAACTCATACTTTGGTTTATAAACCACACAGTACACGCACACCTTTTTCACACGAAAAGTTATCAAAAGGTACCCACCTTTTCCTAATTTCTAGGCTATACCATATCAAAAACTAAATCATAAACAAACATTTGCATGACCTCCGCATGTCCCAAATATCACTGTCGCATCGGCGCCGCTTTATTCCACATCATGCTTTATAAAAAATAATACCTAATGCAAAATCAACATAAATGTTCTATTCGCTTAAAAAAGTGAAACGTAAAGTCATTAATGCTTTTGGAACTTGGAATTTGCAATTATAATAAATATCATAAATATAATTTTATAATCAAAATAAACAACACGCGTGTCCAATTGGCTCACATTCACATTCACATTCGGAAATACATTCGCGGACTATTTGGATTGGCTTCACAAAAAAAATTGGATTGGCTTCAAATTGGCACACAGATAGATCACGACTTAGTGATCATTCTGGTAAAATCTTAGAGTCGCACATTTAAAATAAAAGGAGTTAGAGCAGGTCATATGTTTAAGGTCAAACAGCAGACTATTCTGATGTGCATGAAAATTGGCACACAGGTAGAGCATGACCTCCCTATCACGCTCAAAAAATCTTAGAGTCGCACATTAAAAATCAAAGGAGTTAGACAAAGGAGTCGATACTTCCCTTTAATGTTGAGTGATTGAATCATGATTGAATCATTCATTATGGTAATGTTGAGTGATTGAATCATGATTGAATAATTCATTATGGTAATGTTGAGTGATTGAATCATGATTGAATCATTCATTATGGTAATGTGAGTGATTGAATCATGATTGAATCATTCATTATGGTCCGGGAA
>JAXIVJ010006250.1:0-68080 GCA_036785665.1 Chirona hameri
GTCGTGTTACAGAGTATACCCCAGTGACTGCCGGGTTAACGCTCCCCCCACAGTGAGTCGTGTAACAGAATATACCCCAGTGACTGCCGGGTTAACGCTCCCCCCCACAGTGAGTCGTGTTACAGAGTATACCCCAGTGACTGCCGGGTTAACGCTCCCCCCACGACGTGAGTGTCGTGTTACAGAGTATACCCCAGTGACTGCCGGGTTAACGCTCCCCCCCACAGTGAGTCGTGTTACAGAGTATACCCCAGTGACTGCCGGGTTAACGCTCCCCCCCACAGTGAGTCGTGTTACAGAATATACCCCAGTGACTGCCGGGTTAACGCTCCCCCCCACAGTGAGTCGTGTTACAGAATATACCCCAGTGACTGCCGGGTTAACGCTCCCCCCCACAGTGAGTCGTGTTACAGAGTATACCCCAGTGACTGCCGGGTTAACGCTCCCCCCCACAGTGAGTCGTGTTACAGAGTATACCCCAGTGACTGCCGGGTTAACGCTCCCCCCCCCACAGTGAGTCGTGTTACAGAGTATACCCCAGTGACTGCCGGGTTAACGCTCCCCCCCACAGTGAGTCGTGTTACAGAATATACCCCAGTGACTGCCGGGTTAACGCTCCCCCCCCCACAGTGAGTCGTGTTACAGAATATACCCCAGTGACTGCCGGGTTAACGCTCCCCCCCACAGTGAGTCGTGTTACAGAATATACCCCAGTGACTGCCGGGTTAACGCTCCCCCCCACAGTGAGTCGTGTTACAGAGTATACCCCAGTGACTGCCGGGTTAACGCTCCCCCCCCACAGTGAGTCGTGTTACAGAGTATACCCCAGTGACTGCCGGGTTACGCTCCCCCCCCCACAGTGAGTCGTGTTACAGAGTATACCCCAGTGACTGCCGGGTTAACACTCCCCCCACAGTGAGTCGTGTTACAGAGTATACCCCAGTGACTGCCGGGTTAACACTCCCCCCCACAGTGAGTCGTGTTACAGAGTATACCCCAGTGACTGCCGGGTTAACACTCCCCCCACAGTGAGTCGTGTTACAGAGTATACCCCAGTGACTGCCGGGTTAACGCTCCCCCCCACAGTGAGTCGTGTTACAGAGTATACCCCAGTGACTGCCGGGTTAACGCTCCCCCCCACAGTGAGTCGTGTTACAGAGTATACCCCAGTGACTGCCGGGTTAACGCTCCCCCCCACAGTGAGTCGTGTTACAGAGTATACCCCAGTGACTGCCGGGTTAACGCTCCCCCCCACAGTGAGTCGTGTTACAGAGTATACCCCAGTGACTGCCGGGTTAACACTCCCCCCCCCACAGTGAGTCGTGTTACAGAGTATACCCCAGTGACTGCCGGGTTAACACTCCCCCCCCCCCACAGTGAGTCGTGTTACAGAGTATACCCCAGTGACTGCCGGGTTAACACTCCCCCCCCCCCACAGTGAGTCGTGTTACAGAGTATACCCCAGTGACTGCCGGGTTAATGGAAGATGTTCCACAATTAGTGAACAATGTTCCACTATTTTGAAATTGCTATGTAAACGGGGCTACTGACTGGCGTAGACATTCTTCTAACGACCATTGGCAATAGCAATAGATCAGAAACCAATAAAGGTATCAAACTCCCGAGTTTAACCAGCATTAACTTGTTCGCCCCTGTAGCTCAGACGGTAGAGTGCTGAGCTATAGATGGTAGACCTCACTCAGTGTGGCAGGCCGGGTTCATATCATATCATATATTTTGGAACACATCCATAAAATGGGTTTTCAGTTTTCCACGTCAAATAACATAGATGTAAAAACATATTGCCCACGCATTCAAGTCACTTCGGCACTTGCTATTTGTCCCTGACTAGGATGGCCTGCGGCTGGTGGCAGGGGTCGCACTCGTCGCACATGCAAAGGTCAGGTGCCGTCAGAGGGCGGGGCGAACCTTGTCCTACATATTCAGGTATGTTCGTGTACGCAAAACTTTCGCTTCTAAATTATGCCAGTTACTGTTAATTGCGAGGTCTGATGGTTGGGTCAGGGCCTGTGCAACAAGCTATGCTTAGCACGAAACCTGACGTCGAAAATTCATTCACTCAAATTATTGGGACTTAATTGATAAAAAAAAGTATTTCAAACTGAGAAAAAATGGCGATAACTTCTTGTATGATACTGCAAATTCAGTGACGTCACAATCTACGAGTTGGATGAAAATTAAGTTGGACGTAAAATAAGCCATACAAATATAGGCATACAAACTCAAACAATACCACACCGCTCAAAAATAACACGCCGCTTTTGCTGCAAAACATTTCTTGGATTTTGAAAACGTTTGTGACAAACAGTATCCACGTTTCGTCTGAGGATTTGCCCTCAGTCACCTTCGGCTGAGACGCCAGTCAACGGCGAGTTGAATCAATAATAATATATGGCGCCTTAATTAGAGGGAAATAGGGAAACGGTAATCTAACCACCGATCCATAAGACGTTAGAATGTAACAATAAGGTTACCCTCAGCTAAACAAGATACCAATGAGAATAAGAGATACCCATTACCATCAGCAACATATGCTCTGCAGGGCAGCGCCATGGAATTGTGTCGGGGATGGGAAACCGAAGGCATGAAGGGCTCTATTTGAGAAAGGGACTTCCCGGCTATTTTCGTGGGGCCTCGTCAAAAATCTTCTCGACCGCCTTCCTAGGGGCTTTCTCGGAACATTTTGTGGTTGTAGTGGCATTTTTGGAGCATGTCTCGGCTGTCTTTTCGCGGCCTTCTTGGTGCTTGTGTCGGGCATCTCTTTAGGGGATATTTGGAGTTTGTGTGAGTAGTTTTTAGGGTCTTCTTTGAGTTTGCCTCAATTGCCATTTTAAGGGTCTCCTTGGAATTTGTCACGATTATTTTTTTAGGTGCCTCTTCGAACATCTCCCGGTTGTTATTTCAAGGAGCGACTTGAAACTCATTCCAATTGTCTATGTATTTAGGAACTGCTCAGTATGTATGTATATTTGCAAGGGCCCTCCTTTTGTTTTTATGGGGCCTCCTTGAGTCCGGGGCCCAATATTTGCACCCTCCCCGCTGTGGCGTCGCCACTGGTGTTATGCTACCAAATACTTTGCGTAGCAGTTACGTTATTTGAATATTTTTCGGTAGTACGCTACTAAATACTTCAATTACGCTACGGAACAATTTCGTGAGCTACGTGTTACCAAAAAACATACCGTAGCGTCACGTAGGCCATCACTGCCTGTGGGTCCCAAATTCCCAATTTCCCAAATTCCCAAATTCAAAAATAGACTACTTTGGTCTATTTTTAATATCGCCGCTGAGTCCTAGATTGGGCCCCTGACTTTTTGCGACGCTTGGGGGCTGGCGGGTCCATCCCCTTCCCGATGAAGCAAAACTACTTTACTAGCCACCTGTTTCGTCTTTACGTAATTAATTGTCTGACTCGCCGGAAACCCTCGGAAGTCGGACAGCATAGTCTGGTCCACTGGCAGATCCAGCCTCTCCGTGACGGGAGGGGATCTTTTTGTGGCAAAAAGGTACCCCTTTTTTCTCCGTGGATTTGGGGCGGTCACCTTATTTTGGTATTCGAGCTTAAAGGGAAATAATGACCTTTTGATTTTGTTAGCAACAATTTCTTAGGCTCCCGTTATATTTTTAAAATTATTCTATTTAAATTTAAGAATTAAATAAAATTATTCCCAAATTCAAAGTTGTAAGTTTGGAAGAAATACAAAACAAGTACCTTGTGTACATCATGAAGGTCATTGACAAATTCGTCCTTCCCTACCATTGTTAACATCGAGTGCGGCATTTGTGGAGCCTCTGTGACATTTCCGATCAAACTGAGCGCTGCTCGGACACCCGCTAGTAGCGCTTTCGTTCTCCATGGCAACCAGGCGTCAGCCAATCAAAAGCCAGAAAGGGAATACGTTCTGGCTTTTCATTGGCTCACGCCTGGTTGCCATGGAGAACGAAAGCGCTACTAGCGTGCGTTCGAGCAGCGCTCTGATCCGTGAAGCAATCCGTGAAGCATCCGTGATGCATGACTGACTATCAGTATACGTCATGAATAACAACAACATGCAAACTATACCAACTCGAATAAAATAAGAGCGGAATGAATTGAACCCCAGGCAAGCTAGTATTCGCAAAGCACTCGGCACTGCGCCACAATGGCAAAAGGTGAGGGAAATGCATATTGGATACAATATTATTACGTCACAAGTTTCTGAAGTGTCAACTGCTATGAAATACAGTGATACAATACCTTTAATAATGATTAACAAGAAAATTCAAACTTAAAAACAATCATTTGAATAAGTCTTTAATTAGCTTTCAACTCGAAATCAGATATATTTTGCAATGCTACACAAGAATGACACCAATGACGTCATTAACAAAGCCTGCTACGGGACTTGGGTATACTAATCAGGAACAACTCGCCAAGTGCGCCGAGATGGTTAAGTGCGCCGAGAAGCATGACAATGACTTTGTAAACAAATCGCCGACGCTAAATAGGTCGCCGTCGATGTGCATCGATGAGCTTCTGATTTAATTGCCAGTTTTGTGTTATTGTTCGTTAGTTTTTTTGGGAAAAATTATTATTTTTCATGATAAAATAAAGCATAGTGTTATATACAGCCACAGATAAACTATACACACCTCCTAATGTTGAAAACAAATGAATCGAATTGCAAAAAATGAGGGTCGCAACCACTAACTATGCCGCGTTGATGTGCATCGATGAGCTTCCGATTTTATTGCCACTTTTTCCAATCGCTGTTGGTTTTAGAAGATCGCCGGGCATATAATCACAACAAGCAGAACGCACAATATATTTTCCACTCCATTGCGTAAAAAAATAATACGGGAAAAGCCCGCAGTTTGATGTGGACCAAAAGTACTTGACAAAAGGTCAGAAATAGTGCAAGTACCGGTCGTTAAAAGTGTGGAACGCTTATCAACTTTAACTTGAAATATCTTTCGGTAGGAAAGTTTTCATGCAAAATGTGATGAATTTACAATATATTTTGATCTCGTCTGGCGATTTCAAGTGCTAACTCCATTTTAGTGGAAAAAGGTCATTATTTCCCTTTAAGAAATTCACTTTTGAAATTCACAAAGCAATGTGGATTTTTCCCCGAAAAAAAATGCTTTATTTTATTTTTGGGATAAAAAAAAACTAAAATAAAAGATGGCCATTTCAAAGAAAATGTAATTTCCTTTCTTTCCACGTTTTTATTTGCAATTTGCTTCAAAACTCTATTTTCTACGATTGTTCAAACATTTATCGTTTTTCCACCCAAAATTCCATAACATGCCGTCACTAAAACGTAATTGTCTCCCAAAATGCTGCATCAATTTCATTTTATTTGGGTGTGAAGACGTATAATTGATGCAGCATAAGGTACGGTACGCTTGACGTTGATATCTATCATAGTTTCCATGTTATTGAGAAAATCCGGGAGGGGCAGATTCTGCCCCCCCTCCCTAGCCTAATTACGTTCCTTGTAGTTACAGTTGCTCGTGTATTTATTGAACAACTGAGTGACCATGGTCTCGTGTTTTCTGAACTGTTACACTGAACATTACGAACGACACGGTGAAGCATGAATATGATAATAAGGATGATTTTGGGTTAATGGTGCCTCAACTGCTCGGGTTATTCGGGTATGATGAGGACCTGTTACAACAAACACATAACAAGACCTCTTAGGACCTGTTATAGTCATGATTTTGAATCATCAGTACCGAGATGAAGACGTCCAGACAAATATATTTTCAAGCAGTTGCAACCATAAGCATGAAGCAGTCCTCCGAAGCTGTGTTGTTCTTATCGTTTCTCAGTAGGTTAGAGCGCCTTCCCGTATCCATTCTCCTCCTGGCAGGGTTGGGGGTTCGAGTCGACCTAGGTTCGCGCCCCGACTCGTGCTAAATATTTGTTGTATGCGGGATGATCTGCGGTCGGTGGCAGCGGCCGCGGTCAGCTATGATACCTGGGCGGGGATGATGATTCGGGGCTTACGGTCGTCACAACTGCCGCCGGTAGTGCCGAGGCCTTGCAGCCTCTACAGCTTTCGACTCCAAATTATGCCGGCGAACAACAATGGCGCTCTGGTATGGTAGAGGCTGGAGTCCTAGCAACAAAGTCAGCTTTGCGAAGGGCTTTCATCGCAGAAAACCATCTAAACAGACGCGCTAAAATATATAAACGTGTTGGATACACACGCACAGTCACGAACATTGCACAATGTACTTCATTGTTTAGGATAGCACAGTGGCGGATCCAGGGGGCGTAGGGGCTGAAGCCCCCTGCCTTAGAAAACGGCGCCCTCGGGCACCGCGCCGCCGAAGGCACCGCGACGCCGTTATTGCAAAGGATTTACCGCCGCCGAAGGCGCTGTAGCGTTCTCGGGAGGCCGTCAGGACGCCCTTGTGTCTACCGACAGCGTCGTAGCACTCTTGAAAGGCACTCTAGCACCCTCAGAAGACAGCTTGCCGCCCTCACAACGCATTATGCCGCCCTCAGAAGGTACATCGCCCCCTCGTAAGGTATTATGCCGCCATCGGAAGACATCATCCCGCCCTCGGAAGGCATCATGCCGCCCTCGGAAAACATCGTGTCGCCCTCGGAAAACATCGTGTCGCCCTCGGAAGACATTTTGCCGCCCTCGAAGTGCATTATGCCGCCCTCGGAAGATGTCTTGTCGCCCTCTGAAGGCATCTTGCCGCCCTCAGAGCACATTATGCAGCCCTCAGAGCGTAATAGGCCACCCTCGGAAGGCATCCTGCCGCCCTAAGAGCGCATTATGCCGCTCTTGGAAGTCATCATGCCGCCCTCGGAAGGCATGTTGCCGCCTTCAGATCGCATTATGTCGCCCTCGGAAGGCATCATGCCCTCCTCAGAGTCCAGAGAGCATTATGCCGCCATCGGAAAGCATCATGCCGTCCTCGGAAAACATCTTCCCGCCCTCGGAAGACATTTTGCCGCCCTCGAAGTGCATTATGCCGACCTCGGAAGATGTCCTGTGGCCCTCGGAAGGCATATTACCGCCCTCAGAGCACATTATGCCACCCACAGAGTGCAATACGCCGCCCTCGGAAGGCATCCTGCTGCCCTCAGAGCGCATTATGCTGCTCTTGGAAGGCATCATGCCGCCTTCGGAGAGATATTGCCGCCCTCTGAAGGCATCTTGCCGCCCTCATAGCGTATTATACCGCCCTCGGAAAGCATCATGTCGCCCTCGGAAAACATTTTGCCGCCCTCGGAGAACAATTTGCAGCCCTCAGAGTGCAATATGCCGCCTTTGGAGTTCGGAAGACGTCTTGCCACCCTTGGAAAGCACTCCGAGGATAGCAAGGTACCCTCGGAAGGTATGATACCGCCCCCGAATGGCACCTTGCCGGCCCAAAAGCGATGCGGTGTCCCGGCGTACTCAGAATGATGGCACCCTGACGCCTTCTGCTTCCCTCCGACGGCGACCGGGCACCCGTGATCTTCGAAGCCAATAATACGCTTTTGCCCCCCTCCCCCACTACCAATAGCGCCCTGGATGGCGCCTACGAAGAGGCCTGGACCCCCATGCAATAACCGTGACACTTTTTTAAATATACCTGGCGAGGCGTTGAAGGTGCTGACGTATTGTACCTTTCACACTCGGGGCGCCTAAAAATAGCTTGGATGAATGTCCAATATCCAGGATATCCACAGTTCCACAGAAACGTTTTCAGTGTCGGTCACTGATTTTTACGCGATTTGGTCCTAAGGACTAAGGTCAAAACCACTGGCGGATCCAGGGGGGGGGGGACATCAGGGGCAAATGCACTCCCCCTCAGGAATCTGTGGGGGGGGGGGGGGGGCATTCAATACAAGTATGCCCCCCGAGCGTTCCCAATTTATCGTAAAATGGTAAAAATTGTCTTTGCAGCAGTCAAAATCCAGCTATCCACAGTCAAAAACCGGAAAATATCGCCCAGCTTTGCAGCATGACACAACTTTTGCAATTGCTTATACAAATTTGCAAAATGGGAAAATGAATTCCATTAAGTGTCTGGCAGAGGCTCTCCTTGGCGGTAATTGGTGGCACTGGTGGATCCGGGGGGGGGGGGACATCAGGGGCAAATGCCCCTCCCCCTTCTCCCACACAAGAATCTGAGAGGGGCATTCAATACAGGTATGCCCCCCGGAACGTTCCCTGCACTGAACGTGAAAACAATGATCTTAGGAGAAAACTTCATGAAAACGGAAGTTTTTTCTCGAGGAATTTAATTTGAAGTTTGTAAGTATCCCTTTCTTGCAATGATAGACAAACAGCGCACCTGATGCAATTCCAGCAGCCCCGGTGACACCTAATCCGCGCCCCGTTGGAGGGGGGGGGGGGGGGGGGGCAGAATCTGCCTCCTCCCCTCCCGGATTGTCTCAATAACTTGAAAACTATGATAGATATCAACGTCAAACATTCAGTACCATATGCGGTATCCATTATACGTCTTCTCACCAAATTACAATGAAATTGATGTATTATTTTTGGAGATGATGACGTTTTATGACACCATGTCTTTAATGATGCCATGTCATGCCATTTTTGGTGGAAAAACGATAAATGTTTGAACAATCGCAGAAAATAGAATGGTGAAGCAAATTGCAAATAAAAAACGTCAAAAGAAAGGAAATGACATGCTCTTTAAAATGGTTATCACTGATTTTCGATTTTTTATGACCCCACAAAAAAAAATCGTGGAAAAATTCCACAAAATCAATTTTTGTGAATGTGTAAAGCTAATTTCTTTAGCTCGAATACCAAAATAAGGTGACCGGCCCAAATCCGCGGAGAAAAAAATGGGTATACCTTTTTGCCACAAAAATATGCCCCTCAGAGAGAGGGACAAAAAGATGCCCCTCAGATCCGCCAGTGTTGAGACCAAATGTAAAAAATTGTGACCGACGCTGAAAACGTTTTATAATCCCCTTGGATTGGCGCGACCCAATAAGAACGACTCAGCTGTCGTAATACAAGCTTTTGCACCTTGTTTATCCACGTATGCAACTTAGTTTCCCGATGTTGCGACAATTTATTGTTTTGCTTCTCCGGGGTACATGTAGTTAGCCCGGAGAAAACAAAAATCATGTAAATCTTGTGAATCATGTGAACCTACGTATATCCGCAGTCGGACCTTCAATCATGCCACCATACTTTCAAAAGGGTCTCGCCCCCGGGTATTCAGCAGAACTGGGGTGGGGGCATATTCTGCCACCTCGTTATCTTCCGAACCAATAACCGCAGCGAGACGCGCAAGTAAGCAATCGAAAGCTCTCAATGAGACGCACGTAAAACATACGTGAAATGTTCAAAATAAGGTCACATGTCAGATCACGGTCAGGTGAAATGTCAAAATCGAGGTATTTGGGTTGATTTGCTATACTTTCCATTTAAAGCTTTATATTGCGACTATTATGGCACAAAATGTTCTCAGAGGCATAATACATCTTCTGCATAAGGGAAATTGAGATTATAAGCAAAGTTCAAGCCGTCAAGGGTAGGTCAGAAAATATAACTATTGGCAAAAGGTCTACGAAAGTCATGCACACATACTTTATCCCGCGCACTGCAGGGGCTTTGCGCCGAACACCAACTGCGGGGGGGTTGATTTCCGCCCCCCCCCCCAGAGATCTCGAAAACTACGCTTTGTAGCGAGAAGTGGAAAACGGTTTTTGTTAGCTTGATACATGTTCTATCGAAAGTATTTTGTATTGTTTTAGGTCAGGCCAAAATTGAGGTCACCAGAGGTCATCAAAGGTCAAATTTTCCAGTTTTTCCTGTTTTAGGACATCGCTCCAGAAATTCCCATATATATCAGAAACTATGCTAGTTAGAAACAAACGGAAAAAAAGCAACGCCAGCCAGTGAAATTTGCATTCGCTAATATATCCTCAAATTTGATTTAAAGTCAACATTTGAGGCTCCAGAGATCAAAGAAGAAAAAATGACGTTTTTATGCTAAATCGTTTTTCGCTATTAACTTTGTATGTAGTAAAGATAACGGAACACTGTTTACGTCATTGGGTTTATCTTGTCAAGGCGCTTTGAATGATGTACATGGTGATCTTGTTAAATCAACTTAAAAAATTGACCTCAGGTCAAGGTCAAGTGGTGACCCAAGTAGGGCATGTTGCATATGGGAAGACGTGTCTTGACGAGACCAACACATTGATGTCTGTTTTTACTTCTCTATCTTCATTATGTCGGGAGTTATTGACAACAAAAATGATGGTGCCCTCGCATGACCTTACATGACCCGATAGGGGTCACTGAACAAAACTTACACTTGGATCATACAAGAATATCCTATAATAACATGATCCAGAAGTAATTGGACTAATATCATGCATATACTTAGCCTTTGTATATTTCCTCATTGACTTATTATGGGGAGGTTGCGAAATTGACCTGACCTTAGGTCACCGATACCAAAATTCCGAGATAAACGAATTGTAAGTACGTATGCCCTCATGACATCCTGTAAGTTTCAAACTGATCGGTGAAAAACTCTGGCTTTGGCACAACTGCAAACATTTTTGGAGGTGGGGTCACTTGACCTGGTCTGGTGACCTGACCTGAGATGACCCTAGGGTATTTTTTTTCTGCTGCTGCAAAGACGATTTTACGATAAATTGGGAACTCGCGGGAGAGGGGGATACTGTATTGAATGCCCCCCCTCCCAGATTCCTGCGGGGGGGGGGGGGGGGCATTTGCCCCTCATGCCCCCCTGGATCCGCCAGTAATCTTTCGGACGTTTTTTTTTCTCGCGCGTCGCTACCTCTTTTTGTTCTCGAGATATAGACGGGTTTTGGTAAGGACACCCATTTATGGCCTCCATTTTACCTTTGTTGACCTCTGGTGACCTCAATGACCTAAATGACCTGACCTATAATATTGACTTAGTACTTTCATTGCACCTTGTTTGTTTCGAGCTATCTAACCTGTTTCTGTTTGTCGCTATACGTTGCATGACTTTTGCAATCTTGTAGGGGCGGGTATCCACCCCCCGTCGGTTCGAACTTGGTGCGAACCCCGTCTGTGCGTGGGTTAACCATTTTAAATGCACGCACAAGGCACCTTGAAGGTCCCAGCAGCAACACAATCAATAAGAGGCAACGCGGAACGTCTGGCCCTCAACATTTTACGTTGTCCCGATTGCTCACGTTTGTGACATATTACATTGGAAACACATAAATTGGAGGTAATTCACAGTCACTAATGTGTAGACTATGGAGTGCGGAGCGGCTTTAAAGCGAAACGATCCGTCATAAGTTTGGAAAAACAACTTCAGAAAATAGCAACGTATAAAACTTCCGTTAAAATGTTAAGCGCTCACGGGATTTTCACGGGATTTTCACGGGATTTTCACGGGATTTTCAAGTTTATGGCCACTGGCAGATCCAGCAGGGGGGGGGGGGGGGGGGGGCAAGCTGACATGCCCCAAACCGCTCAAATTCGCCCAAATGTGAAATATTTTCTGATTTAAAAAGACAAATTAACCCGCGCCCCGCTGGGGTATTTGGTCGAACACGCTGGGTAGGGGGGGGGGGGGGGGGGGGGGGGGGGGTGCAGATTATGCCCCCTCGTTATATTCCGAACCAACAACCTCAGCGAGACGCGCAAGGCAGTAATCGAAAGCTCTCAATGAGCCGCATCTAACGTTTACGAGACATTTTAAAAATAAGGTCACATCCCAGGACAGTTTTAGGGTCATACTTTCCATCCAAAGCCTTAGATTGAGACTATTATCGCACAAAGTACTCTCAAAGATATAATGCATCTCCCGCATTAGGAAAAAGTGAAATATTAAGCAAAGGTCAAGGTCAATATCAGGTCACAAAAGGTAAATTTTGGCAAGAGGTCTACGAAGGTTATTTTACACGTTAATTTGATAGTAGCAGCCATTTTCACAACCTGACACCATATATGTCAAGGTCAGGTCACATAAAGTCAAAATTTGAAATTGATTCATCTAAATAAAAAAGGCATGTCTCTAGACCAGTTTTGTCTCAGAAAAACAGTGGTGGCATTTATTTGTCTGTATCTGGTCAATAAAAGCAAAAAAAACGTAACTTAAAAAAATGACGTCATGAGTTACTTATACTTACGGAGTCATAAGTCAATTAAGATATTGCTATTAAATTTGGCTTGGGTATCGTCCATACCTGTTCACTCAGATATATTCCGTTTTTCATATCTTCAAGAAATAACGAAATGTGAAAAGTTTTCTGGGAAATTTTATATTTTTATTTTTAGGAGTCTAAAACCCAAACTTTCGCAAATCTGAGATAGTAGTTTAAAAGAGAATGCCATTTCCTTTCTTTTGACTTTTTTCGTTTACAATCTGCTTCAAAACTCAATTTTCTACGATTTGTCAAACATTTATCGTTTTTCGACCAAAAATGGCGTGACATGACGTCATTAAAACGCCATGATCTCCCAAAGTGCTACATCAATTTCATTGAACTTTTTTGAAAAGACGTATAATTAATGCAGCATAGGTTACTGTAAGTTGCACGTCGATACCTATCATAGGAGTTGGGCTGAGGGGACGAGGCCTTCTCCCATTGGGCCGAGGGGCCCTTCGGGCCCCTCGACCCAGTGGGGGGGGGGGGGGCGGGTACGTTCCCCCCTGGTTGCGCCCCTGGTCATGATGCACGTGCGCAAGAGTACTCTGGTACCACCAGCATTAAACACTTACGTCTGCCTGTTAGTTTCCACACTAGTGCTAACCCGTCCGCTCCGCTGGACGATTAGCTGGCATCTCCGGGATGGAGGTATCCGCACCAATTCAGCACGTTAATTAACTGGACTGGAACTGGAACTGCATAGGACATAATTACCTATTACCCGTCAAGGGATCACCGCCCCACCACCTCCGGTGCGTCGGTGACTTGTCCCATCTCCCACATATGACCTATGCATAGCTAGCTGGCATCTCCGGGATGGAGGTATCCGCACCAATTCAGCACGTGAATTAACTGGGACTTCTAAACTGAATAAACTGAACGGTGCCGGAGAGACAGACAGATAGACAGACGCTTATCAAATAGTAATATAGATACCTAGGGAGGGGCGGATCCAGGGAGTGGGGGGGGGGGGGGGGGGGGTGGCAAGGGGCCATCAGGGGCGTAGGAACTATGTTCAAGTTGGGTGGGGGGGGGGGGGGGGGGGGGGTGGGGGGCAGGAGGCATTCTGAAGTCGATTCTTTCCATGCACCGCCCATAGGCGTAATGTTAAAATCCAAAATGTGGGGGGGAGGGGGGCTGGGGGGCTGCCTCCGGCTCCTACGTCTATGGGGGCCATTCCCCCAAAGTTCCTGAAACCATGATTTCCCCCCCCACCCCCCCAACGGCCGGACGTTCAGTGACGGACGGCTGAACGCCCCACCCCCCCCCACACTCGGTCTCAATAACTTATCGCTAACGGCTGACTGCACCCCCCTCGGTCAACAACCTTTCACTGACAGAAAAGGTTGCATTCTACGACAGATCGACCAAAAAAATCAAGTTCACACCACCACATTTTGTATTTTGACGAAATGTTGTCTATATAATTCTCTTGTGCCCTGAAGTCTATGGTGGCATCGCCAGACCCTTAAGGTCAACGGTTCTCGAGATATGGCCTCGGGCATTTTTGCAAGGTCACGCAGCAGGGTAATCTTTGGAGGCCTGTGACTCCAAAACCACTGAACATAATGCATCATATATACATATCGTCGTGCCCTCAATGAACTGGGCAACATTTTGATTATCTCTGATTTTCAAAGTTTTAAGTTGAATTTTTGGATGAGGTAACATTTGTTTTATTGTTTGTGCCTATACCCCTTCCCCGTCAAAAATGACAATTGTTTTGGTTTCATATTAAAGGTTCACTATTTATCTCGTGATATGAATTAAAACAAAACAGGTAATATTTCTAAAAATATGTTACTTAATTTTTTAGTACTTCAGTTTTTTGCCAATACAACATTTTAAGGGCATTTGCAGTAGAATATCGCCACTTGCACTGCATTTTAGGGTTTCGGGGGGACGTGATCTGGATCCGCGGAAAGACATGATGTGGAGTGGGTGATATACATTAACCCTCCCCCTGGTTGGACAAAATCACTACGTGTTCGGGTAGGAAGAGGGGGGGGGGTACGACCCCTTAACGTTTCGCTCCTAATTGAGCTAGAGCTTCGATTAAAACACGAGCGTGTTGCTTGTGACGATAAAAAGCCGCTGATACACAATTTGAAGGTCTCGACTCTCGAGTCATTATGTGATCTCTGAGGTCTTCTCTGAGGTCTCTGAGGTCAAGTTGTCATCAAAAAAATGAATGCGTATACATTGATTTTAAGCGAGCTAGAATCGTAAATAGGCATATCATAATGCTTAATGGGTGCCAAATTTGCAATCAGCGTCACAAAATGTCCTAGAAACTGCCATATTCCAAAAATGTCATGTCAGGTCATCTGAGGTCAGTGATCTCGGTTGACCTGTGGAAGCGCATGACCCCAGTGGAGCATATAATTATGTAAAATGGATCCCAGATTTGAAATCAGCGTCACAAAATGTCCTAGAAATCGCCAGAAGCAAAACAAAAGTAATATGAGGTCATCGGAAGTCAATGACCTCGGTTGACCTTTTCAGAGGTCAACCGAGGTAACAATGTCAGTGGAAACCACAACTGTCACCTGGTAAATATGCTCCTGAACAACAAACACACGGAAACTGCACAAGTTACATGCATCGATACTACGGGACGCCAGTTGCGCCTGACATGACCTTGAGAAACAGGTCATAGGTCACGAGTCATGTGGGTTATAATATTTTTCTTTAGAGTATGTGGCAAATTGTTCAAAAGTAGGGTACTGAAAGTTACATTGCAATCGGTTGAAAACTACGCGAGTTATTCCCGATTAAAAAAAAAAAACGAGTGGTGGCACCCCCCCTTCCGGGCGAGGGTTAAATACAAAGAGAGCTTACTCTACAATACAAAAATTCGGAGCTTTCGGCCATATTGTAACATCCTTCGTTAGCGATTAAGAGGCATTCGGTAACCTGTCATTGCTCGTCTTAAAGACGAGCAATGACCTGTTACCGAATGCCTCTTAATCGCTGACGGAGGGTGTTACAATATGCCCGAAAGATCCGATTTTTAATCATGTTCTTGTGGAGTAAGTACTCTTTGTATTTAATCTTCATCTGGGATCTCACCGTGCTTTGGGCCCTTCCGGTTTGACCAGGGACTCCTCTGACCTTCCAAGGAGCTCGTCTTGTCTGTCAAGGGGGCGCATTCGGCCTGTTCAGAGGTCCTTCCGACCTGGCCAGGAACTGGCTGCTTTGTCACCCTACCGACATGCTCAGGGGCACCTCCAGTCTTGCTAGGAACTCGTCCGGCATGTTCAAGGGCCATTCCGACCGGCCCAGGGACCGTTTCGGTCTAGCCAAGAGCCCCTCTGACTTGCCCAGGAGCCCCTCCAATCTCCCCAGCGACTCTTCTGGTCCGACTTCGCTGGCTGCTTTGTCGCCCTGCCGATATGCTCAAGGGGCCCTCCCACCTGCCCTGGGGCCCCTCCGTGCTGGCTAGGGACCAATTCGGCATGTTCAGGGGTCCTTCTTACCCGCCCAGGGGCCCTCTCGGTCTGGTCAGGGGCCCCTCTGACATGAACGGAGGCCCTTTGAACTTCTCAGAGGCCCTCTGGGGTCTGTCCAAGGGCTCTCCAACCTGCTCAGGGGCCATATGACCTTCCAAGGGACTGTGCTGGCTGCTTTGTCGCCCTGCCGACATTCTCAGGGGCCTCTTGATCTGCCCAGACTGGCTAAGGTCCCATTGGAGGTGTTCAGGGGGCCTTCTGACCCACTCGGGGCCCTTTTGGCCTGGCCAGGGGCCCCTCTGACATGCACAGGGCTCTTTTGAACGTCCAAGGGGACCTCTGGTCTTTCAGAGAGGGTCCTGGTGGCCCTAAAGAGCCTCTGAAGTGCTCTAAACTCTCTAAAGACCACGCTTCGCGTGGTAAAGAGTCCATTATACTGCGCTTCGCGCGGTCTCGTCGGCCCTTTTCGGCGCGCTGCGCGCGCCGAAAAGAGTCCTCCGCCGCCGAAAAGAGCCCACCGCCGCCGAAAAGGGCCCTACTGGCCTCCAGGGGAAGGGGGCTCCCGCCCGCTCCCCCCTCCCCCTAGGGGGAGGGGGGAGCGGGCGGGAGCCCTGAACCTGACCTGAAGGCATGTTGATACTTTTGCATGGCATTGGGTATTCCGACAAGTAACGTAGGATATATATTTCCAACACCTTCATGGATGCATAATGTGCATTGCTTATTACCTACTGTTTTGCACATATCTGTACCATTCATTTTTTTTTGGGAGGGGTTAAGGAGGTTTGGTCATAATACATTTGGGGGGGGGGGGGGGGGCGCGTTCACCCCCACCACCCTCCACCTGGAGTGCCAGTGGTGCAAGTGCAGTGGTATTCTACTGCAAATGCCTTAAAATGTTATATTGGCAAAAACATGGAAGTATTCTTCTTTTTTTTAAAAGAAATATTACCTTTTTTTATATTTTCCTATCTCTAGATAAATAGTAAAGCTTTAATATGAAACACAACAAATATCCATTTTTGACTGGAAGGGGTATAGGCACAACACATACAAAAATGTGACGTCATCAAACAATCCAAATTAACCAAATTCTTGGCCTCAGGTCATCTTAGGTCAGGTCACCAGACCAGGTCACGTGATGACCTCAACTCCAAAACGTTTCCAGCAGTACCACAGCCACAGTTTTACGCCGATCGGTTTCAATCTTGCCGGTCTTCATAAGGTCATAGATACCAACAATTTGTTTATCTCAGGTTTCTAATATCCGTGACCTAAGGTCAGGTCAATTTTGTGACCGCCAACACGGTTTTATCAATAACTATCGACATAATGAAGATAGAGAAGAGAAAACGGTACCAATATGTTTGTCTCGTCGAGAAACGTCTCCCAATATGCAACATGACCAACTTGGGTCACCACTTGACCTTGACCTGAGGTCAAATTTCTCAGTTGACCTAACCCGGTCACCATGAATATGATTCGAAGCGCTTTGACAAGACACACGCGATGGCGTACACATTATTGCTTTATCTTTATTAGGTAAAAGGTTATTTGGGGAAAACAGTTTTGAAAACAAAATCACCTTTTTGACATTCGATGACCTCTGGAGCCTAAACTATTGACCTGAGCTAAAATCTGAGGACACCTATGATGATTGCATTTTTCAATGACTTTCGATTGTTTTTCCCATTTGAGGCTAACTATCATAGTTCCCGAGATATTTGGGGGTGTTCGAACCGAAGTCTTGCAAACTTGAAAATCTGACCCTTGATGACCTCTGGTGACCTCAATATTGACCTGAATAAAAAATAACGAAATACTTTCGAAAGAGCTTGTCTCGAGCTATCTAACGTCGTTTCCTGCTTGTCGCTACGTTGCGTGGTTTTCGAGATCATGGGGGGTGGGCGAAATCTGCCCCCCCCCCCTCCAGGGCGTGTAATTATCAGAGGCCCTCCAGGGCGCGTGTTAACCTCCGAGTATGCGTATGTTGCTCCGAATTGGCCTAATGACATAGGCCATACTGCATGTATGCCCAAATATGGGCATAACAAAATCTAAAAATGTATTGATCTATTTTTGATCGCCTCTGTAGTTTGCCCAACTGACATGTTGAGAGAAGACGTAAAATGGATGCAACATAAGGTAGGGAACGTTTCACGTCGATATCTATCATAGTTTTCAAGATATTGAGAAAATCCGGGAGGGGGCAGATTCTGCCCACCCCCCAGGGCGCGGGTTAATGAAGAGGCATATTTGACCCGTTTAATTGACATATTGGATTGGCGCCCCTCTGGATCATGCCGCCCCTGTTACCGAGGAAATATGCCGCCCTCGGGTCTGAATCTCCCGCCTTAGAAAATCCCAGATCCGCCACTGGGATAGCATATACCAATCAACTCTGTACGTCAAAATCACAGATACGGTGAAGTTCTACCAAGAGCTATGGAACCAACAGTCACATAGACATTTTCCGGGGCAATACGTTATTTATGCTACACATTCCGGCCCCATTGGCTGGATCATATTACGGTTATGTTCAACAAAACTTTATGAAAAACAAAGCTTGGCTACACATGGCTGCGGTGCACTTGGCTACATCTCCGACAAAGTTATGTTGCATGTCCCTACGTCATTGTAGAAACAACAATCATGCCATTTCATTTAGCGAGCGTTTGTAGATTAGTGTTTTTCTTCTTTTTAAACCCTGTCAAGAAGGCAATTTTAAACTCCGCTTTGCAATCAGCATCGCTACACACATTTGGCCTAGGTGGAAACAGCATTTTGAGCTCAAGAGTACATTTATCGAAAATGAAATGAGAGAAAGTATGAAAGTTCGTTATCCATTTGATCCACGGTCCCTTTCTATTCATTCTTGAGTGAGCGTCCGTAGCGGTGGCCGTATATGTGGCCGGGATAGCCGTGGTGATAGTGGCCGGGGTAGCCGTGGCGGTAGTGGCCGGGGTAGCCGTAGCCATATTGACGGAGTGAGCGGCCGTAGCGGTGGGGCCGTAACGCGTAGCAGCCGAAGCCGAAGCGGCCACGGCCGTAGGGACAGAAGCGTCGGTTCGGGTAGCCTCCCAAGGAAGACACGACCGCCACCAGGGCGGCCAAAATGACCAGCTGAAAAACACGAGGCGGTTGGTCAAGGCGGTCTTTCGATATGCTCCCAAATCATCGTTCGTCTGCTTCCGTAAGTCTGATTTGCACGGAAAATAAGCGTTAAAAAATGCCTAGAGTACATATTTACATTTCCAGGGCCGGGTGTATGGAGATTATCTGCTCGAATTCATACATTTGAACATTTGTGAAGTGCAGGATTATAAAACAAAATATGCAAATATTCATACAATCTTTGATAAAACTGTTCTAAAAGCAATAACTGTCCACGTAACACTAATTACGTACAAACATTAGCGTGTAAGATAGCCAAGAATATCGAAACGGCAACAAAAACACCCGACCATTTCTATGACAATTTCTGCACAAAATACACGAAGTTATAGACAAAAGTCCATATCACCCCGTTGCACTTACCACCAGCTTGGCGTTCATTGTGAAGTTCTCTGTGCGGCGGCGGCGGCGGCGGCGGCGGGGACGCTGAGTGTGCTGTGCTTTGAGCTGCGGCAGCTTATATTGGTGAGAGCTGCGACGGCCTTGAAAAGGCTGGGCGGCGCCGGCGGACGGGTGCCGTACTGCCTCCAGCGATAAACACTGGTGTTGGTCGCAGGAGGCTGAACTTTGAGAACGTCATTATTTTCTGAGTTCTGATTTAGTCGGAGTTGGAGATCTATAGACTTTCTGGTAACAAACAAAAAAAGATAGCATCAGACAACATGTTCTTAACTAATTTTTCTGTCACAGTTTATCAATGCCATAACTCATATTATTTTGGTGTAGGTAGACGGCCAATGTATTTTTGGCGTTTTAAACGCCAAAAATCACAAAGTAAATTCATCACAAAGTAAATTGCCAATCTTAAAGGGGATAGTTCACCTTTAACATGGGGGTTTGAACTGAGATAGCAGATTTGTAGAGCAGATCGAAACATGGGTTGTGTGAAAGAATTACCTCCCTGCTTAAGTGTAAAGTAATTTCGATACAGGACTAGTTTCATTTGCCATTTTCCGAAGTTTCGGGTCCGCGAAACTTCGTCGGTAGTTTGATGTCATACCCGCTGACGTCATAATTGCGTCATACGCAGATGCATACGTCATATGCCGCAAACTAGCCGTAACCATTGCCATTAGTAAATAGTATCGATTGTGATTACCATCGGGACAGTCCAGTGGATTGAGTTAGTATTTGTATTTAAAAGATAATTTACCTTGTTTTTAACGGCTTGTAACCGTGAGTTGAGTGTCGGGATCAGAGGCTCGGGAACTGAAAGCACGCAATTGTTGTATCAGCGTGTGCGGCCATGAGCTGAGTGCAACGAGTTTCAGGTAAGTGTCTGCTGACCTGATAAATAATTGGTCATCAAACTGATTTTTTTTTCTCACACAGACCAGGTGTTTCATATATTTAATATTGATCGGAATGATCAATAACATGGCAATATGTATTTTGTTTATAAACAATGGCCGCAATTACATAATCTATCTTTCGTTTTTACAACATCTTCAATATCTTGAAGGTGTTGTAAAAACGAAGGCTCAATTCTGTAATTTCGGCCATTGTTCATATACAAAGTAAATATTGTCATGTTATTGGTCATCCTAATCTATATTAATTTCATCATTATGGCAATCACAATCATTTCATATATGAAAGTTTCATAGATTTGTTTCATGAAAATGTTTTTTTTTTATTGTCTTCCATATAAATATAATGGAAATAAGGAAAATAATTTAAAAGGAAAACATTAGAAGTAAGAATCAGCGATATTCGTTAATTTTTCCTAAAATTAATTTATTAACCTGCTAGATAAACACTGGACCATGATGGCGCTATACTTTCTCACCATTCTAATCACTCTATGTGGGCACTAAACTTTAGAGTAGAATCAGTGTCGCTCTGTCGCCTGTCGCCAGTCGTCCCAGTCGCCCCAGCTGCCCCTTTCGCCGCAGTCGCCCCAGTCATCCCAATCATTTCGGTCGTTCCGGTCGTTCCGGTCGTTCCGGTCGTTCCGGTCGTTCCGGTCGTTCCGGTCGTTCCGGTCGTTCCGGTCGTTCCGGTCGTTCCAGTCGTTCCAGTCGTCCAAGTCGCTCCAGTCACCCCAGTCACCCCAGTCGCCCCAGTCGTCCCAGTAGTCCCAGTCGTCCCAGTCGTCCCAGTCGTCCCAGTCGTCCCAGTCGTCCCAGTCGTCCCAGTTGTCCCAGTCGCCCCAGTCGCCCTAGTCGCCCCAGTCGTTCCAGTCGCCCCAGTCGCCCCAGTCGCCCCAGTCGTCCCGGTCATTCCGGTCGTTCCGGTCGTTCCGGTCATCCCAGTCGTCTCAGTCGCCCCAGTCACCCCAGTCGCCCCAGTCGCCCCAGTCGCCCCAGTCACCCCAGTCGTCCCAGTCGTTCCAGTCGTCCCGGTCGTCCCAGTCGTCCTAATCGTCCCAGTCGTCCCAGTCGTCCCAGTCGTTCCAGTCGTTCCAGTCGTCCCAGTCGTCCCGGTCGTCCCGGTCGTCCCAGTCGTCCCAGTCGTCCCAGTCGTCCCAGTCGCCCCAGTCGCCCCAGTCACCCCAGTCACCCCAGTCGCCCCAGTCGTCCCAGTCGTCCCAGTCGTTCCAGTCGTCCAAGTCGCTCCAGTCACCCCAGTCACCCCAGTCGCCCCAGTCGTCCCAGTAGTCCCAGTCGTCCCAGTCGTCCCAGTCGTCCCAGTCGTCCCAGTCGTCCCAGTCGTCCCAGTCGTCCCAGTTGTCCCAGTCGCCCCAGTCGCCCTAGTCGCCCCAGTCGTTCCAGTCGCCCCAGTCGCCCCAGTCGCCCCAGTCGTCTCGGTCATTCCGGTCGTTCCGGTCGTTCCGGTCATCCCAGTCGTCTCAGTCGCCCCAGTCACCCCAGTCGCCCCAGTCGCCCCAGTCGCCCCAGTCACCCCAGTCGTCCCAGTCGTTCCAGTCGTCCCGGTCGTCCCAGTCGTCCTAATCGTCCCAGTCGTCCCAGTCGTCCCAGTCGTTCCAGTCGTTCCAGTCGTCCCAGTCGTCCCGGTCGTACCGGTCGTCCCAGTCGTCCCAGTCGTCCCAGTCGTCCCAGTCGCCCCAGTCGCCCCAGTCACCCCAGTCACCCCAGTCGCCCCAGTCGTCCCAGTCGTCCCAGTCGTCCCAGTCGTCCCAGTCGTCCCAGTCGTCCCAGTCGCCCTAGTCACCCCAGTTGCCCCAGTCGCTCCAGTCGCCCCAGTCGCCCCAGTCGCCCCAGTCGCCCCAGTCGCCCCAGTGGCCCCAGTCGTCCCAGTCGCCCCAGTCGCCCCAGTCATCCCAGTCGCCCCAGTCGCTCCAGTCGCCCCAGTCGCCCCAGTCTCCCCAGTTGCCTGTCGCCTGTCGCCTGTCGCCTGTCGCCTGTCGCGCTGTCACCTGTCGCCTGTCGCCTGTCGCCTGTCGCCTGTCGCCTGTCGCTTGTCGCCTGTCGCCTGTCGCGCTGTCCCTGTCCCTGTCTTGAATATCGAGGTGACCAGACACCTTATGAGCGCCACATAGCCTGAGTAGCTGAGGCGCCCTAAAGCCCAAATCATCATCGTGACCAGACACCAAACAACCTACATCAGCGCCGCATTGTGCCACATCTGTGAGATTTGTCAAGAAAGATGAAATCGATAAAGCTGCTTTCCCGTTGCCGTTGGCGATGCATTATGGTCACCATGCGATGGGCTGTTTGGCATATTGAGATATGATGGCAAGATTCGAGGTGTGTGTGATCAGATCAGGCAGCTAGACTCCTGATCATATGGAAGGTGCGTCAGTGTCTCGGTCGGGCAGAAATTCAACCAATTCCAAAACTGAAGACACAAGAGGTTTTCACCATAATTGTATTCATTGGCACATCCACAAATTATCCACCATTAAACGGAGGACCCAGCGTCCCAGCATCACAAGAATATATACTCAACACCAGTGTTCGTCACGGGCCCACCAACCCCCAGCCCGGCTTGGCCCAGGCCCATGAACACCAAGCCCAGGTCCGGACCAGGCCCGGTCAAATTTATCATATTGAGGCCCAGGCCCGGTCCGGCCCGTTCAGATTAAGTTATGAATATTTTCACAATATTTGCAATCACTATCCTAGCATATTTACTTGTATACTATAAATGTGAAACAATGAACCAACTATGCTAACGAAAAACAAACAAAAAGCCACAGTCACAGCAACAGTGTGTTGCTGTGGAAGTGAACTGCTGTTTTTTTTCAGCTCTGACCTGAGCTTCAACATTCTCAGCCCAGGCCCGTCCAGAGCCCAGTGCTTTCCTTTAAGTTGAGGCCCAGTCCAGGCCCAGCCCAGGCCCGGCCCATGGCCCATAGGACCAGCCCAGCCCGTGACGAACTCTGCTCAACACCAACAAAATCAGCTACACACATAGATACTACAAAATAGGTTCCAGCATTTGCGTCAATCTTCTCAATAGCTCCACTGTATGATGATGATGATTGGGGGTTTTGGGTGATATAGCTCCATTGTAGTTGACCATGGAATACTGCACTAATTACAAGCGAACTCTTCACTCGTTCTTCTTGAAATATAAAAGCACAATCTACCACAAATTAGCTCTGAGTATTTTTTATGATGCCAGTATTTCAGCGATAGGTTTATCTACCACTTAAAACTTAAACAATCAGACAGAAACTCGCTCCGTTCTACCAATTTCACAACGGTTGTTTACGTTACAAGCAGCCAGCGTATATATGCCTCAAGACCGCCATTATTATGTGTAATAGCTTCCATATCCAATCTACCATATGCATGACGTCATACATTGTCATAAAGTTCTTTAAGGTCATGAAAGAGAAAAGAGAAACATGTGTATTTCTCGACGGATATCCATCTATCGTCCAAACAAATGTCATATTTGTTTTTTTTAGCACAAAACACCCCGTATAGCCAAATTTTAAGACATTTTTCAAGGTGACCTATTCCCTCTAAGGTCGCTGTCCACTGAACACATAGGCGTAGGAACGGGGGTTCGTGGGGGCCATGACCCCCACTTTTCAGGGGGGGGGGGCAGCAATGTTAATTGGCCCCCCACTTTTGAACATTTCTTCTTCTTCAATCACTGATATTGGTTCGATATGAATACTTTAAAGTTGCAAAAATAATGATGAATTCACAACCCCGCAATACCAATAGGTCCTAACCCATAAGCGTAAGAACCAGGGGGCCGGGGACGCCAAGGCCCTACTTTTTAGGCTGGTATCCAACAATATTAACTGCTTCCTTCTTTTGAGCGATTTGTAATTCTTCAATCACTGATATTGGTTCGATCGGAATGCCATAAATATGGCATAACAATGCTTAATTCACAACTTCACAATCATAGGTGTAGGAACGGGGGCTGGGGAGCCACATGGGCTCCCACTTTGAGGCTGGGGGGGGGGGGGGGGAGGCAGTAATGATAACTGCCCCCCTCCACATACACACACTTTTGACCGATTTATCGCTCATCGATCACTGATATTGGTTTGAGATGAATGCCTTAAAGTTGGGACAATAACTATTTCATGACCTCGCGTAGGGAAGAAGGTGGGGGCCATATGCCCCACTTTTTAGCCTGCAGGGGGGGGGGGGGGGCGGCGGCAACAATGATAACTGGCCCCTCACATTTCAGCGATTTCACCCTCTTCGATCGTTGATATTGGTTCCATATGAATGCCTTAAAGGCTGAAGCTGGGGAATAACGATGAATTTATAACCCGCAATGCCATAACCCATAAGCATACCTAATAATCGGAGGAGGGGGGGGGGGGGGGGGAGGGCCCCACATTTTAGGTCGAGGGAGCCACCAATGTTAACTGCATCTTCACTTGTGAGCGATTTCTCCCTCTTCGATCGCTGATGTTGGTTCGGTATAGGTGCCTTAACACTCGCTCTGGTGGGGAGGGGGTCATTCCCCTTCCCCGCCCTTGAGGTGTTTCAAGAATAGCGGGAAAACGGCGGCACGCAGCGCCGCCAAATTTGTCACAGCTGTTTGGACATTAATTACCCACATGGTGTAAAATTGTTTACCTCGGGTCATCTCAGGTCAGATCAACAGGTTACTTCAAGTGACCTTAACTCCAAAACATGTTTGTGGTCGTGCCAAAGTCACAGTGTTTGTCCGAGAAATTTGAAACTTGCAGGATTTTATAAGGTCATAAGTACCTACAATTCTTTTATCCCAACTTTGTGTATTGATGACCTAAGGTCAGGTCACTTCCGTGACCTCCCCATTATAAGTAAATGGGAAAATGTTCAAATGCTTCCTATTCAGAGAATATGCATTTTATCAGGTCAATTCTTTCAGAATCATGTTATTTTAGCTCATTCTGGATGACCCATGCGCAGTTGTTTTTCAGTGACCTCTGCCAGGTCAGCTGAGGTCATCTGAGATCACCAGCACTTTTTGCCAATAACTCTTGATATAATACGTGCGAATGACACCCTGGTGCTGTGTTTAGTTCGTCGAGTCGCATCGACCCATATGTAACATGACCTACCTGGGTCACCAAATGACCTTGACATGAGGTCAAATTTTGAAGTTGACCTAACCAGGTCACCATTATTATGTTTCAAAGCGCCTTGACGAGAACAACACGATGGTGTTACAATTACTGCTATATGGTCAACTAATACAAAAAAGTTACTCATGACAAATTTTTTGAGAAAACAAAAATGTCCTCGTGGCATTTGGTTACCTCTGGAGCCTAAGAAGCTGTTTACCTGGTATTAAATTGTATGACACCAAGTGCGATTGCGTTTTTTTTCTTCATGAGCGTTCGATTGCTTTTTTCCGTTTGTTCCTAGCTGTTATAGTTCCCGAGATCTTTAGGTGTTTCTAGAGTATAATCCTGTATTTGGACAATTTGACTTTTGATGACCTCTGGTGACCTCAATATTGACCTGAACCAAATAGTACCCGAATTAACTTCGAATGTCTTTATCAAGAGTTTCGAACGCCTTTTCCGCGTCTTTCTAGCCCTTTTAGTTTTCGAGTTAGAGGGGGATGTATCCGGTGAGGTTGCGGCTGCCCCCCCCAAAAAAAGTTCCTACGCCCATGACTGAACACACACGCCTAACGACCTAACGGCCGAATTTGTTGTTGAAGTACAGAATCTATATTACTATTTTATAAGCGTCTGTCTGTCTGTCTGTCTGTCTGTCTGTCTGTCTGTCTGTCTGTCTGTCTGTCTGTCTGTCTGTCTGTCTGTCTGTCTGTCTGTCTGTCTGTCTGTCTGTCTGTCTGTCTGTCTGTCTGTCTGTCTGTCTGTCTGTCTGTCTGTCTGTCTGTCTGTCTGTCTGTCTGTCTGTCTGTCTGTCTGTCTGTCTGTCTGTCTGTCTGTCTGTCTGTCTGTCTGTCTGTCTGTCTGTCTGTCTGTCTGTCTGTCTGTCTGTCTGTCTGTCTGTCTGTCTGTCTGTCTGTCTGTCTGTCTGTCTGTCTGTCTGTCTGTCTGTCTGTCTGTCTGTCTGTCTGTCTGTCTGTCTGTCTGTCTGTCTGTCTGTCTGTCTGTCTGTCTGTCTGTCTGTCTGTCTGTCTGTCTGTCTGTCTGTCTGTCTGTCTGTCTGTCTGTCTGTCTGTCTGTCTGTCTGTCTGTCTGTCTGTCTGTCTGTCTGTCTGTCTGTCTGTCTGTCTGTCTGTCTGTCTGTCTGTCTGTCTGTCTGTCTGTCTGTCTGTCTGTCTGTCTGTCTGTCTGTCTGTCTGTCTGTCTGTCTGTCTGTCTGTCTGTCTGTCTGTCTGTCTGTCTGTCTGTCTGTCTGTCTGTCTGTCTGTCTGTCTGTCTGTCTGTCTGTCTGTCTGTCTGTCTGTCTGTCTGTCTGTCTGTCTGTCTGTCTGTCTGTCTGTCTGTCTGTCTGTCTGTCTGTCTGTCTGTCTGTCTGTCTGTCTGTCTGTCTGTCTGTCTGTCTGTCTGTCTGTCTGTCTGTCTGTCTGTCTGTCTGTCTGTCTGTCTGTCTGTCTGTCTGTCTGTCTGTCTGTCTGTCTGTCTGTCTGTCTGTCTGTCTGTCTGTCTGTCTGTCTGTCTGTCTGTCTGTCTGTCTGTCTGTCTGTCTGTCTGTCTGTCTGTCTGTCTGTCTGTCTGTCTGTCTGTCTGTCTGTCTGTCTGTCTGTCTGTCTGTCTGTCTGTCTGTCTGTCTGTCTGTCTGTCTGTCTGTCTGTCTGTCTGTCTGTCTGTCTGTCTGTCTGTCTGTCTGTCTGTCTGTCTGTCTGTCTGTCTGTCTGTCTGTCTGTCTGTCTGTCTGTCTGTCTGTCTGTCTGTCTGTCTGTCTGTCTGTCTGTCTGTCTGTCTGTCTGTCTGTCTGTCTGTCTGTCTGTCTGTCTGTCTGTCTGTCTGTCTGTCTGTCTGTCTGTCTGTCTGTCTGTCTGTCTGTCTGTCTGTCTGTCTGTCTGTCTGTCTGTCTGTCTGTCTGTCTGTCTGTCTGTCTGTCTGTCTGTCTGTCTGTCTGTCTGTCTGTCTGTCTGTCTGTCTGTCTGTCTGTCTGTCTGTCTGTCTGTCTGTCTGTCTGTCTGTCTGTCTGTCTGTCTGTCTGTCTGTCTGTCTGTCTGTCTGTCTGTCTGTCTGTCTGTCTGTCTGTCTGTCTGTCTGTCTGTCTGTCTGTCTGTCTGTCTGTCTGTCTGTCTGTCTGTCTGTCTGTCTGTCTGTCTGTCTGTCTGTCTGTCTGTCTGTCTGTCTGTCTGTCTGTCTGTCTGTCTGTCTGTCTGTCTGTCTGTCTGTCTGTCTGTCTGTCTGTCTGTCTGTCTGTCTGTCTGTCTGTCTGTCTGTCTGTCTGTCTGTCTGTCTGTCTGTCTGTCTGTCTGTCTGTCTGTCTGTCTGTCTGTCTGTCTGTCTGTCTGTCTGTCTGTCTGTCTGTCTGTCTGTCTGTCTGTCTGTCTGTCTGTCTGTCTGTCTGTCTGTCTGTCTGTCTGTCTGTCTGTCTGTCTGTCTGTCTGTCTGTCTGTCTGTCTGTCTGTCTGTCTGTCTGTCTGTCTGTCTGTCTGTCTGTCTGTCTGTCTGTCTGTCTGTCTGTCTGTCTGTCTGTCTGTCTGTCTGTCTGTCTGTCTGTCTGTCTGTCTGTCTGTCTGTCTGTCTGTCTGTCTGTCTGTCTGTCTGTCTGTCTGTCTGTCTGTCTGTCTGTCTGTCTGTCTGTCTGTCTGTCTGTCTGTCTGTCTGTCTGTCTGTCTGTCTGTCTGTCTGTCTGTCTGTCTGTCTGTCTGTCTGTCTGTCTGTCTGTCTGTCTGTCTGTCTGTCTGTCTGTCTGTCTGTCTGTCTGTCTGTCTGTCTGTCTGTCTGTCTGTCTGTCTGTCTGTCTGTCTGTCTGTCTGTCTGTCTGTCTGTCTGTCTGTCTGTCTGTCTGTCTGTCTGTCTGTCTGTCTGTCTGTCTGTCTGTCTGTCTGTGTACATGTCTGTCTATCCGGCACCGCTCAGTTTATTCAGTTTAAAAGTCCCAGTTAATTCACGTGCTGAATTGGTGCGGATACCTCCATCCCGGAGATGCCAGCTAGCCATGCATAAGACATACTAGTGCTAACCCGTCAGCTCCGTTGGACGGTTAGCTGGCATCTCCGGGATGAAGGTATCCGCACCAATTCAGCACGTTAATTAACTGGGACTTTTAAACTGAATAAACTGAGCGGTGCCGGATAGACAGACAGATAGACAGACAGATAGAGAGAAAGATAGACAGAAATATATACAGAAAGATAGACAGAAAGATCGACAGAAAGATAGACAAAAGATAGACTGAAAGATAGACAGATAGATAGACAGAAAGATAGACAGACAGATAGACCGACAGACAGACAGACAGACATACGCTTATCAAATAGTAATATAGATGTGGGAGATAGGATAAGTCACCGACCCACCGGAGTTGGTGGGGCGGTGATCCCTTGACGGGTAATATAGGTAATTATGTACTATACAGTTCCAGTTCCAGTCCAGTTAAAGGGACACTCCCACCTTAACATTAGTTTTGAGTTGAGATAGCCATGTTGTTGGATTTGCATTGAAATTAAGTAGGGTAGCAGTTAAAACAAACACATATGTCTAATCAAAAAGAAATTCGAGCTTGGTCTTGACAATTGTAACGAATAAACCCCACGTGTATTTGAATAGGTGTCTAAAGCCGATGCCGTCACCTCTCTTTACCAAATGGAGATGATAGTCGACTTGTTTTAAGGTTAGACTTGGAGATATTTGCGTGTTTCAAATGGTTTGGTAATTGGTTTGTTTTTTATTCAAAGCGCCAAAATTGTCAAGAAATAATTGTGCCATACTTTGGCAGCGTAAAGGATTTCTGTATAGCTCTTTAGAGCTCAATATGACGTCATTAACCCAAATATTAAACCTGATTTGTTAAAAAAAAATTAAATTGAGCACTCTTTGCAAGAAACAAATGTCATAATCGTGTTCGGCAGGAATTACTTCATATTTTGCACCACAAGTGGCGTACATTTGACAACTTTTGGGAAGGTGGGAGTGTCCCTTTAATTAACGTGCTGAATTGGTGCGGTTACCTCCACCCGGAGATGCCAGCTAATCGTCCAGCTGAGCGGACGGGTTAGCACTAGTATGTCCTACGCAGCCCCCTCCGAAGTTAGTTGGCAGCACTACACAGCACTACTCTTGGGCGTGACTTTCCTACTAGCCCATAGGGTTCACGTGTTAAATGACCCAACTTTGGGGAGTTGTATCTCCAGTTTTATTTATCCGATTCGCCTGCACTTAGTCTCCAAAGAAAGATCGTTCAAATATCTCGCGATGATTCTTCTACCATTTTTCATCTAATCCTTCTGAATTCTTAGGGCGTGAGAGGTAAATATTTGACTGCACTCCGTGCCGGTCTGGACAGTTTCTGGCAGTGCTGGTGCGCCGGCGGTAATAGCTCAGTCGGTAGCGCATCGGACTACGGATGCGAAGGTGATGGGTGGGTACGAAGGTGGGGTACCTGCCTCCGGCGGCGAGCGTTTATGTCCCGATCGTGGCCCGGTACAGCAGACATGAAACCGGGCCAATTAGTCCTGTGTCGAAATTACTTAACTTAAGGAGGTCATTCTTTCGCCACAACCCATTTTTAGATCTGCTCTACAAACCTGCTATCTCAGTCCAAAATCCCATGTTAAAGGTGAACTATTCCTTTAAAACTAATGCAAAGGTGCAATATTCCCTTTAATAGCTAATTGTCGTATTTATCTTCCTTGTTTGTCATTTCATATCGCGACCTGCTAGTGTGAGAAGCTGTGAGTACTAAGTAGTAGCGTGTATGAGCGAATACAATATTAATATCTATGTGAAATACCTCTTTCCAGCTTTTACACTGATTGATCTCCCGCGAGTCACTGGGGGGGGGGGGGGGGGGGCTTTGTTAGCTCCCCCTTAGGAATATTAAAAATATCTCAACAACTAATGCAGATATCGACGCTAAACTCTTAGTTCCTCTCCGGGCATCATTTTGACACCTTTTGTGTAAAAATGAAGCAATTTCGTCGGAAATTTTGCGAGATATAGTGAATTTAGGGACGTCACTAAACACGATTTTGACACAAAAATCAGCTAGACGTTGCCACGCCGTACAAATGCCACATGTGAAGCAAAATACAATCGAAAAACGCTGAAAGGTAGAAAACTGCAAGGGCTACAAACCAGCTATCTCTAAATTCCGAAATATTGGTTTTTAACCCAAAAAATGATTTTTTTTTATAAAATGCCAACAAAATCACATTTTTCAAATATATACAAAAGAAGAATATATGTCAGATAACGACATATGGGCAACTACCATACCAAATTTCAAAACGATATCCACTTTTTTGACTGACATGGCATATAAAGTATAGGTAAATCATGACGTCATATTTCAAAATTGCGTTTTTTTGCTTTTATTGATCAGATACAGATAAATAAATTCCAGCACTGTATTTTTGTAGATAAAACTGATATACAAACATGGTATTTTCATTTCGATTTATCAATTTCAAATTCTGAGCTTTAGTGACCTGAACTTGACCTAAAATTGACACTAACTTCACGTAAATAAAGTCAGGTGGTAAAATGACTATCACTATCGAATTATATGCTTAAAGGCATCCATAAAACATGTGCTGCATGACTTTCGTAGATATTTTGTGTGTAGTGACCTTTTATGATCTGACCTTGACCTTGATCTTTTCCAACAATCTCACTTTAGCTCATGTGCGATATGTATCATACCTTTGACAGCACTTTGGGTGATCATAGGCGCAATCGAAGGCCATGAATTGCAAGTATTGTCCATAAACTCTAATACCTCGATTTTGACGTTTTACTTGACCGTGACCTGGCATGTGACCTTAATTTGACATTTTTAAGTATCTGTTAGGTTTTATCTCATTGAGCGCTTTCGAATGCCGCCTTGCGCGTCCCGCTGCTATCATTGGTTCTGAAGATAGGGGGCTACCCCCCCCCCCCCCCCCCCCCAGTGAGTCGTGTTACAGAATATACCCCAGTGACTGCCGGGATATACTTATTAAAACGTAAGTAAAGCAAAACATACACATTGATTACATATCATACTCGTTCGAAGATTGTTCGAAAACTTAAAATGACAACTGGTTTTTCTGATACTTTCGAGTTTTTTCTTCGTTTCTCCGACTTCACATCCGGTCTTTTACGAAAACTGACAATCAAGCCATTGAAAGAAAAGCTACTCCAAGAAATCATTATTGAAAGCACTGCAGCAGCAATAATACAACAACATTGTACGAGCAACAATGGCACACTTGATGCAAAAGACAAGATGACGCACGTACGAGATAACTTGTTGCTACATGGATTCCCAGAGACTGAAGTTCAATTCACGAAGATCCCTCCACTCAATTCAATGACGGATCTAGTATCCAAGCAGCCCCAGGGGCGCAGCCAGACCTTCAGAAAGGGGGGGGGGGGCAAGCCCCTGGGAGAGGCCCCCCACCCCCAAAAAATACCCCTGGATATGAAAAACTCTACGGATTTCGGCCACTTTATTTTTTGAGGCCCCCTTTTTAACAAATTTTCTTCGTTTACTTTTGATGAGCTGGAATGGACCAGGACCCTCAGTAGGCATTGTACTGAGCGCATTACTAATTTGTATTGTTACGTACAGGAGAGAAAACATATCTTAGCTGACAACAGGTGGGGGTCGGCTTTTGAGTGTGGGGCGGCTGAAATGACGAAAAATGTACCCCCATTTTGACACGTGTATTTAAGCCTTTGCAGCATTTTTAATGTGGATTTTCATGTTATAGTAGGTAGGTATGTACTTGTTGGATAGCGCCGCGAAGCGGCGTGAAATTTTTACGGTTTTGCCTGATAAAACCCATAAATATAGGCGGTGTGCCTTGTAGAGGATAATAAGCTAAAACTGATATTCATTCAATTCAGCGTTACGACGAACCGATGACGATGACTATGGTTTCGTTATGACGATGACTACCGATGTGACGCCGCGAAGCGGCGTGAAAATGTTAATTTTAGGTCCTGGAAAACGAAATGTTAATATTGGAACCAGACCGTGAGGTGAGATGGCTTGGGGAGATGGTCCTGGCCTGTTTCGACTATTAGCTCTTCGGTCCAGCAAATTGTGCACCGTTGGAGCAGCTTCCGGGTGCCGATCTCCTAGGCGTCTTTGCGTTCGCGTCGCCTTTTTCGGAACTCGGCAAACTAGCTCAACATGTAGCCTGCTTGAAACTTAAAAGTGAATATTTGATGAAGGGAATGGGCACTGGGGCCAGCAATTCCCGCCAAGGAGAGCCTCTGCCAGACACTGAATGAAATTATTTTTCCCATTTTCCAAATTTGCATAAGCAATTGCGAAACTTATGTCAGGCCGCGAAACGGCGCGAAAATTTCCAGTTTTTGACACTAGATAGCTGGATTTTGTCTGCACTGCAAAGGCAATTTTTACGATAAATTGTTAATTTTTCCCGCAAAAAGGGGGGAGGGGTCAACCCCCCCCCTCCCCCGCCTTCTAAAAGTGAAGGGAGTTTGCCCAGACCTCCCCCCCGACCCTCCCGTCCGCGACGCCCCTGGCTGACAAATATTGCAGCACACACTCTCCTGAGAGGATTTTTTTTAAAATTGTTTTGTACTACCACCTGCCCCCCCCCCCCCCGAATTCAAAAACGCATCAGACTTATCAAATTACCATTTTTAAACCCAAGAAAACATTGCACCAGGTGGGTCAGAGTACAGCACATTACCGCTCATTATGACTGCGCCGACCACGGCTAGCAGGCGCTCCAGCTATAGCAGGCGCTCCAGGCGACGGCTAGCAACCCTTGGGCAGGCTCGAGTGCCCCGTTCACAGACTCAATGGGCCTCTGGATAAGCTCGAGAGGGCCCTGAACAGACTCAATGGCCCCTTGGCAAGCCTAGAGGCCCCTGATCAGACTCTAATAGCCCCTGGGCAGGTTCAAGAGGCCCCTGAACAGGATCAATGGACTATTGGGAAAGCTCGAGAGGCCCCTGAACAGACTCTAATGGCTCCTAGGCAGGTTCAAGAGGCCCTTGAACAGACTGAATGGGCCCCTGGGTAAGCTCGAGAGGCCCCTGGGCAGGTTCGATAAGCCCCTGAACAGACTCAATGTGCCCCTGGGCAAGCTCGAGAGGTCTCTGGGCAGGCTCTAATGGCCCCTGGGCAGGTTCGAGAGGCCCCTGAACAGACTCGATGGGCCTCTGGGAAAACTATAATGGCCCCTGGGCAAGAGGCCCCAAAACAGACCATAATGGGCCCCTGTCCAGGCTCGAGACCCCTGAACATACTCAATGGGCCCATGGACATGCTCGAGAGGCCCCTGGACAGTTTTTTGGGCCGATCGGTGGGCTCAATGGGCCCCTGGACATGCCCAAGAGGCCCCCTGGACCGGCTTCGAAAGCCCTTAAGTGTCTCTGAGGGCCCTTGGCATGCACCAGAGTGGCCCTTGCCTGGTTTGAGGGCTCCTCTGTGACTTTTTGAAAGCCATTTAGCTAATGCAAATGGTATCTGGGCCAATCTCGGCGGGGCCCCCTGTGACCCGTAAGGGTAGGGGGGGGGGGGGCAATTGCCCCCCTTGCCCCCCCCCCTGGCTGCGCCCCTGAGCAGCCCTCACAACAAATGCAACAATGGATCTAATTAGATACTAGTGGATCTCCGGGTGAAATTAAGCGGCAGATATCGGATTACACATGATACCGTGATAAGCATACCATACCATACAATCAATGGCGGATCTATGATCCCAGCAGATCTCACGACAATATACAACTGCAGATCTCGGATGGATACATCTTTACATCTACTCGGATACATCTTTCTCGGATACATCTTTGGGTTAAATATAGCAACAGATTTCGAATCACACAGTATCCTGTTATACACACACCAGAACAATGGAAGTAACATGCACCTCAAGCCTCAGCAGACCTACGGTACAAAGTAAAACAGCCCTCTCGATTATGCCAGTACCTGAGAAGTTGACAACAAAACGACATGAACAAAACAAGAGAAAAGCATGATATGAGTGAATTAGCACAACTGTCCAGCCTATTCACTACATCCTATACACTAGTTTTCACTGTGCGTGGTGCCGGCACTTCCTCGCACCTCACCGTCCCGGACTCTCGGCGCGTCGGGCCCTGTTGATGTTGCCCATCCTGATAAATGTCCCGACGCGGGCGAAGGATGCGCGAATCTTGGGATGGACGCATCGGAATTGTCCTGGAGGACCACGGCAAAGTCCCTGATGACATGGGGACTTCGGCTTAAGCCATCGGGTTCCAGATCGTGGTGGGCACGGAACACCGCCTCCATCTCCTTGCAGGTGGCGTAGAATGTCTCTTCCGTGGGGACCGTCAGGCCGCCGAGACTGACGACACTGGTCCACAGAGCCTGCAGAGGCACCGACTCGGCCGAGTCGGATGGTACACCGAGGGAGCGGTCGTCAGGCCTCTACCTTGCGATGTAGCCGGCGACGTAGGTCATGGCGCTCTCTGTCGCGGACACACCGGTGACCGTGTCCCGCGCGGCCGACGGCGCAGCAGGGCGGCATGCTGCTGACTGGGACGCCTCCGCCTGGTGCAGCAGGTCAGCCACATCCCTCAGGTCGTCCACGTCTTCCCCGTACTCACCGTCTGTTTCCGCTGTCATCACCTCCTCCACCGGTCCAGTGAACTCCAGCAGGTCTGCCGTCAGTTCGGAGGTCCCGGTTGCCTCCACCTCCAGCACCTGCTCCAGCTGCTCCTCCAGATCACCAGCCTCCGGCTCTGCCGCCTGATCACCGTCTCTGCAGATGGGACTTACACCTCGCTGCATGGCGAACAGGAGGGTAAGCAGGCGAATCCTTGCCCTCGCTTCAGTCGGTGTGGGGATCTGGTTGGAGCCTCCCGGCCTCTCACCATGTCGAACAACCCTTCCAGCCTGTCCTGCGCGAGCCGGCGAGTCAGGACGAACACATCACCGAACTCTGCCTGGAGGTCCTTGAGCAGGCCACGCACCGACCGGATGCTGATGACTATACTTTTCTGGAACGGGTACATGCACCGTGCGGTACCGACACGCATCAGCGTGGCCTCCGTCACAGCGGCGGAGAGAGCCCGTTCTTGTTCATCGCTGCCACGGTAGTCTCTCCGTCTCCGCAGATCTTTTGTGTCGCCTGGGTGGCTGGCGTTGAGGACATCCGTCGCTTCGTCCACGACACGAAGGAATCTCGCCTCCCCTTCTTTGCCCGCGATGTGCCGCTGCAAGACGCTGGCAGTCGAGGCGCTCAGGAGTTGGAGACACGGACGGACCTGCTGGCGTGCCATGCCGGTGACCTAGAAACAAATGATAATTAGACACCAATAGAGATGTAAATGGATGACGGCAGACGCTGAGTGGAGCCCAGAAGAAACTTGTGACACATTATATGGAAATTATTGGTCACTTTTAGGTTACGCTAACATTGAGGTCATCACACTGCAGACTGGTTATTAGCACAGGCCAGGCTTGTGCTTCATTCCGGTGGAATCGAGTCCGATTCCGGAATCGGTTCCGTTTGAACTGGATTCGGATTCAGATTCGATTCCGATTCCGTTGTGTAATCGGAATCAGGTGTAATCAATCATTTTTTTTTAGAAAACGATGGAATCGGAATCAAAGGGTAATTTCAAGCGATTCCTTTGTATTTTCGTTTTAATCGTGCCTTACTATGAAATTAAGTTTTATTCAAGGTTATTTATTTCTCAGAGCACGCATAGCTAAAGCTAAACGTTGGTGACGATATGCAACCCAATGAGGGTAAAAAGATATGCCCAGTCATTCTGCTTATTTAGGTGGAGACATATCTTCACTATCGGCAATTATATGTTTTTTGTCCCGAATATTGCCACATGTTTAAATATAAATACATCCATCTCCCTGTGCATCATATTGTAAAACATTAGTTCATGCATCATAAATTACAGGTGCTATTATCTTGTTTTTAGTTTTATTAATATTCGGCATTTTCGAACCGTTATGATTTTGCAGCACATCTCAGGTTTTCAACGAAATTCATGAAATGATTGAAGTTTTCTATCAAAATAAACATATTAAATATACTTGTGAAATATATTTAATATGGCTATATGTATTCACCTCTATAATTAATAAACATAACATTATATATCAAATGATGCGTAATATTCTAGGGAAAAGATAGATATTCATCTGGGGATGTCACCATAGACAGCCCAGTCTTTTAACAGTAGGTAATTATTCAAATTGCCATACCTGAGCTGTTGTGCATCAGTTTCTTGATGTCCAGCAGATTGGGTGGGACCTAGTCGGCTGCTGGCTCTTCTCCTTCTCTACACGAGCACCAGCACTGCCTTGATGAATTCTGCGGTAGAATAATTTCGTATTAATCATGTGACCATAGACAGGGTAACTGGGTAACCCATAACCAAAACTAATTCAAACAGGTATACATAACCAAAAGGTTAAATATGGGACACATACAATATAACTGCTGCATGCTGCTAAGTTGTGATGACAAAAATATAGGTTATCCTCAGTGTAATTTGAGATGGCAAAGTCATGCATACTTGGCACAGTGCAAAGAACATCATCAATAGTCATATAACAGAACATAATGCTACCTGCTAGGTGTTGTCATATTTAAACACAAGTTACACAAGAAGGTAAGCACCAGATAGGGCAAGTGGCGTACCCAGGATTCACTCCAGGAGGGGGCAATTTTTGATCAGGAGGCATAAGGCACCCCCACAAAAAAGACTCACCGGATTTGGCCCACTATATTTTTAGAGGGGCATATTTTAAACATTTTTTTCAACATTTTTTTTTAATGGGACCCCTCAGGCCTTATTTCCTTAGGGATACCTACGGCCAAGGGGACATGTACGGACCTTCAGGGGGAGGGGAAAGTTTTCCCCCTCCTCTTGGGTACGCCTATGACCTCAATGAAACCCTAGATTCTCTAAGCCAGGATGCAGGCATGTCGACTGCGTCTAAATGTAGATTATAAAGCGTAACCTTAATCTTTACCATATGAAGGCAATAGAAAGCAACAATTAGCATAGCCCTTTTCCGAATCGGCTGCTGTGCTGTTGTCAGCCGAAGTTAGAGAGCCCGATTCGCTGGAAGATCGATGACGTATTACTACGTCATACCAGGTGACGTCACACTCCTGCTGACAAGTGCCAGGTCTGCTGCTGCGAGGAAGTAGGCGCAGAGGCCTTTTGCATAAAACCTACGATATGCTTCGCCGGAGTAAATCTGATAAAATCAAAGGAAGAGCAGATTCTACGAATCTTCGTAGTTTATGTTTCACCAACCTCCTTTTGCCTTTCTTAGAATGTGCAGGATTATAAGATATGACGTCATATCCAGAATAAAGTAGTGTCAAATAGCTACAGCGCATCCAAGCTATTTACAGTATGGCTACACAACAGTTGGGTATAAATATAATAATAAATACTTTGTAATTCGTCCGAAACCAATATTATCACCATCTGCATTGATATTAGGATCTGTCTTAGAAAATGATGTTCATCCGCCCCCAGGCAGCTGATGTGTGCTGCCACCTATGTCCGAATACGGTGACTGCTGCTGCTACTAGATGGCAGCACACGGGAGCGGGACTAACAACATACCCGGACAAAACGGGAACGCGGAAGTGGCTCCTCCTCGGGCTGCGCCGAGCCGTTGGCCGTACGGCTGCTGGGTTTGGCCGCCGCCGCCCGGCCGGACGATGCTTCTGGGCCGCTCCAGGCGCTGGGGACGGTGTGGCGCCGCCGGAACCGGGCGGCAGTGGAGGAGGCAGAGGCAGCCGGAGAGACGGCAGCGGCCGGCAGGGAGACGGCAGAACACGACTGTTCGCCGCCGTCGCCGTCTCTCCGGCCGTCTCTGCCTCTTTCACTGCCGCGGCGCGGCGGCCGGCTCGGACGGCGCCACGCCGTCCGAGCGTTTATATATTCGAATTATCTAATAAGTAATGCCAGGGACTCCGCCACGGGGGACGGGGGGAAGTTTCCCTCATTCTTGGGCCAGGGGGATTATCCCCCAATTTTCCCTAACAATCAACTATAAATCAGTGTTCAGTTGTACTCATGATTTGTTAGGTACATACCTACCTCTCGCCTGTTGAACAAACTTTCGTTGACACTCCACCCCCCCCCCCCCCCCCCACCGCTCAACAGCATTTCGCTGACGCTCCACCCCCCACCCTGCTCAACAGATTTTCGGTTTTAATCACTGCACCCCCCTCCGGTCAACAACTTTTTGGTTGACACCCCCCCCCCAGTCAACAACTTTTCGCTGACGCCGACCACTCAGCTTCCCTTGATCTTGTCCCCCCCCCCCAATTTCAAAGGCGTGGCGGAGACCCTGAGTTACGGTGACGGACGTTAGATATGGAGCCTGTCTATCATCTGGGACCACTTTGGTAACGATCCGGCAATAAATTCGGGACGTTATGAGGTACCCTGTCCTTTGACCTTGAATTTGACTTTGAAGGTGACCTTGAACAACACAATGAAGGTAATATTCGTGATCAGCGTGTCAGAATTGACTGTGGGCCAAAGTTTGGGGAAAAAATTAATCTGTGCCGAATCCATCGCTGGATTAGTCGCTAACTTCACGGACTACCTGAATTATTTACCTGAATGATCCCGACACAAGACACTCCATGTTTAATTATTGTTTATTCTGGGGCGGAACGTCCTTGAGCGTCTTTGGCGACGGTTTTCCAGTCGGAGAACCTCTTCGTCCTCGACAAACTCCATTTATCCGCGCTCCTTATCAGCAATAATATAGAAAACCGATGCTTACCAAATGTCGCCCTCAAATTCAAAGCAACTTTGAAAAATACCCTTCGTAGATTTTCCCTGCTAGTTTATTGTTTAGCATTTATTTCGCGGATGCGGCGTGATAACCAGACTACTTTTTCTTCAATCTGATTTTTATGAAACAGGACTCCCTTGGAACAGCTTCACGCACCGGCGTAAATTCATCACTGTTCTTTTTATTTTCAGAATCTTGGTGAAACACGATGTCTTGGAATAGTTACGATTCTAAGAGGAATCGTACTTCTTCAGTTTCGTAGGTTTTATGCAAAAGGCCTCAGGTCTGGACCAGGGGCGGATCCAGGGGGTGGCCGCAGCGGTCGCGGCCACCCCCCCCCCCCCCCGCCAGAAGGGCGCCCCTTGGGCTGTCTGTTACCGGGGGCCGCCAGGCGCCCGGCGATGGACAGCCCGTGAGCACGCAGCGTCCCTATGGACCGCTTCAACGCCCTTTTGGGCGCCCTGTTGAAAGTAACTTACCGAGTATCAGGTCATACAAGTCATGACCTGGTCCTTTTAACCCGAGGCGCCCTTCCGGCCAGTGACGGCGCCCTTCCGGCCATTGCCGGCGCCCTTTCGGCCATTGACGGCGCCCTTCCGGCCAGTGACTGCGCCCTTTCGGCCATTGACGGCGCCCTTTCGGCCATTGACGGCGCCCTTTCGGCCAGTGACGGCGCCCTTTCGGTCAGTGACGGCACCCTTTCTTTGGAAGGCGCCCCTAAATTGGCCTGCGGCCACCCCTCCTAAAATATCCTGAATCCGCCCTTGGGTCTGGTGTCTCTGTTCTATCTCCCTGTAATTTCACACACCTATAACTGATGTCCTGTTTTCATAACCATTTCATTTCCAATAGATGAAAACTTTATTTTTGCTGATCGTTCGATACGCAATCAATCAATCAATCAATCAATCAATAATTGTATTCAGACATCCCTACATGGGGACAAAGCACATGTCAGTAGGTACGGTTAAACAGTAAGTGGGTATGTATATACACGCCCACACACGCATACACGCATACACACCCACATCAAGGCCATGCCATTCACCGGCACACACTCAAACATGATCACCCATGAGGCAACACCAAAAACCTAAAATGCAAAAGCAATGCACGGGCCTCACTGATGCCAAGCGCGTTATTCGAATCTCAATGGAGTCCGTAACAATTACATTCGCATGCAGTATTTTAATATCTAATATCTACATTGAAAAAGATCTGTGCTTTAATTTGCTACCATATTGTAAAATATTGCTGCCAAATGCTGTGACGTCACCCCGGGAGTCGTTTCTCCCTTGTGGGTAAACCTTATTAGTAAAGTAACCTTGAACCGCCCCAACACCGCGCCTGTCACACTCAGCCTGTCACACCAATTCTCACCAACGCTTCCCACGAACTCAATCGCCCAATGGTCTTTAACATAGGACTGTCACACGGGTGGCACAAAGTTGGGAGGATTTTGCTACCTACGAAAACAAAAATATTGCGGCGACTATGGTGTGCACCAAGGCTATGTAAACCAGGTAGACCGCTCCGGCCGAAAAAGTGGCGACAACTCGTAATTTAGTTGCAACGACCCCGCAGCTCCTGTGACGCGGATGAGGGCCTCGCGGCCGGCCGGCCGGTCGCCTACGTAGGGTTAACGCGTAGACCCCTCCCACTTTTTTGTCGCTTAGTTCCTTTGTTTGTCGGCTGATTTTTTAACTTAAGATGTCTGTCTACCACAAATTAAGCGTTGTATTGGGTGCCGTTGCGAAAATTGCAATCCGACCCAAACTTTTTAAGTTATGGGCCGCAACAGTTTGCTGCCTGGTGATTCCGGCCGGCCGCGTATGTAACATTAACACGCATTCCCCCCGTTTTTTTATCTCGCTTGGATCATTCGTTTACCGGCCGATTGTTAAAATTAAGATGTCTATCTACCACAAATTAAGCGTTGTATTGGGTGCCGTTGCGAAAATTGCAATCCGACCCAAACTTTTTAAGTTATGGGCCGTAACAGTTTGCTGCCTGGTGATTCCGGCCGGCCGCGTATGTAACATTAACACGCATTCCCCCCGTTTTTTTATCGCTTGGTTCCTTCGTTTACCGGCCGATTGTTAAACTTAAGACGTCTATCTACCAAAAATTAAACGTTGTATTGGATGCCGTTGCGAAAATTGCAATCCGACCCAAACTTTTTAAGTTACGGGCCGGAAAAGTTTGCTGCCCGGTGATTCCGTCCGGCCGCGTATGTAACATTAACACGCATTCCCCCCGTTTTGTTTTGCTGCTTGGTTCCTTCGTTTACCGGCAGATTGTTAAACTTAAGACGTTTATCTACCAAAACTTAAACGTTGTATTGGATTCCGTTGCGAAAATTGCAATCCGACCCAAACTTAAGTTACGGGCCGGAGAAGTTTGCTGCCCGGTGATTCCGTCCGGCCGCGTATGTAACATTAACACGCATCCCCCCCCCGTTTTTGTTTTTGCTGCTTGGTTCCTTCGTTTACCGGCCGATTATTACACTTTTTTGCCAACTAGTTCAGATTTTGTATTTGTCATCGACACATCAAGTAATCATAAGTTGGTCAAATTCGTCTTACAAGTTACACTACACTACATAACATTCACAACACATTCATCCCCTTTACAGGATCTATTAAACGTACCATATAGTCCACACAGCCACCGTGACCTACACAATCCGCTCGTAGAAGAGCATGTAGGCCTGTACCTTGTGCACCTTGACCAGCGTCACTTCTGTGACGTGTGTGTCACTGACGTGGAACCACCTGGCCGCCTCCAGTTCCGGCTGCTCCGGTTCCGACGCCGGCTGCCGCTCTGGCTTTGGCTGTTCCTGCTCGACCGTCTCAGCACCGGCGTTCTCGGCTGTCTCTGAGGTCACTGAGGCCTGTGCAGCGCTCTGCTCGGCCTGCTCGCACCTACTTCGCAGAGCGTGCGTGCTGTTGCACCTGTCGCGCTGCGCGACGCCCCGCCGCCTCCGCCGCTTTCTTCTCGTTCAGCCAGCGGATGCGAAGCCACAGCCTGGTACTAACGTATTTGCTCACTACCCGCTGGTCCAAGGCCGGCCACCTGGCGAGGATTCGCGCACGAAGGTGCGACTTTATGCCCGGACCGGCCCAATATCGAGATCCCATTTCCTCCCGGAACACTTGTTCTAGGCCCTGCACCGTCCGGAACCATTTCACACTGAGAACAGTCAGGTTCCCCCGGCTGAGGGCACACGTCCACGCTGAGGGCACTTCCTTGAGTGTTGCTGGTGCCACTTCTTGGGATCTAGTCCCCAAGCTTGGGTCAAAGTCCCGACACTTCGCCGCCACGTACCCTGCCACGAACGCGAGAGATTCGTCTGTTGGCGGCATGGGAGTCGAGACCAGGCACGCTCGTTCGGGTTCCGACAGATCCGGCGGGGGAGGTTGCAACGTTACCTCTTCAAAGATGATCTCGAGGTCGTCTGCACCCCAGCTCAGCTCCTGGTCGCCCTGCAGATCGGGGCAATCCAGATTGGCCATGGCTTCGTTGGAAACGAATTCTGGACGGATGGTGGGAGGCTGCGAGCTGGATGCTGCCCCGTCCTGGGGCGCCACCACGTCCACTGTGGGCGCCGGACAGTGGTCAGCGCGGAGGTGGGTGAGTTCAGGTGGAGGCTTCCCCATCGGTCCGGCCGTCAGGAACTGTGCCCTTCCGTGACGCTCGGGTCGCTCCACCTGGACAGGCAGTGACGGCCGTCTGCCGCTGGCTGCGATGATCGGCTGTGAAGCCATCATCAGAATGCGCAGCCGGGTCTGGGCCTCAACTGCGTTGGGATGCGTGTTCGCCCCGCACATTGCACGCAGCTGCGAGCAGCAGTTTTTCACCAGGTCCTGGCTCACCCGTGCCGACTTCACGTAGGTGACGCCGAGTCGCCGGACGTCGGACAGGAGACCTGGCAGGGACCGGCAGTTTCGCAGGATGCCCTGTTGGAACGGAAGCTTCCTGCCAGCAGCCCGCTGCCGCTTCCGAACTGGAGCGTGTTCATCACTGTGATGCGGCCGCGGCGGGAGCTTGGTGGTGCCGCGCATCAGCGCCTCCATGCTGGCAAGAGCACGGCACTGCTGGCGCTCAACGTCTAGCTGTACGCCAAATGCGCACCGCTCCAGCTTGACATTATACTTGGTGCGGCTGTTGCAGACGTCGAACCAGCGGTCACAGGTACGGACAGCGAGCGCCTCACTGGCTCGGTGAGGTAGGTAGATTTCTGCCGCTGCCGCTACGTGCTCTGAGAGAAGCTGGGCTGCAAGCCGCACCCGCTGGCTGGTCTGACCTCGACCCTGGAAACAAACCAGCAATGTAATATATTTTTGTTGATATCAATGTTTTATCGTTATCGATGTATCAACGTAGAGTCAAAGCGTACCTACTGGAGAAAACTGGCAAGGCTTGATCAATGATCAGTACTCTGAATTTCATATCGCAATGGATTGGGGGACATTTCATACAGGGACAGAAACGTTGTGTGGGGAAGTTTAAAGGTTCAAGTCGTGAACAGGGTGAGCTTATCATCAAACTCAGAAGCGAACTGCTAATCCGCATATGAAATTCACAAAAACGGCGCTATATGCTACGCTAGCAGTGTATACATCCAGGGCATACTATCACAATTAGTTATGTTTCTTTTTTGTCAAATGTTGAAGATCGTCCGTAGGCGGTATATGCTTAGCAGGGACATTTTGCTAATGACTTCACAAGGCTGATGCAGGAACTTGCAATGTTACATAATAGTAATGGTAATGTTACAAGAGTACCTACTGAATTCAGACAGATTGACACATATTTACATTGACACAGATCAAGATAAGCCGACACTAGTAGGCAAAACAAACTTACGTCAATGTGGATACGGGTCAGACGCGGGCAAAGCCTCAGCTGTCCGTCGTTGGCCAGCGCGGCAGGAGCGCTGCTGGCGGTGGCAGGAGCGCTGCTGGCGGTGGCAGGAGCGCCGCAGCCGGTGGCAGGAGCGCTGCTGGCGGTGGCAGGAGCGCTGCTGGCGGTGGCAGGAGCGCCGCTGGCGGTGGCAGGAGCGCTGCTGGCGGTGGCAGGAGCGCTGCTGGCGGTGGCAGGAGCGCCAGCGGCGGTGGCAGGAGCGCCGTTGGCGGCGAAGGGAGCACCTCTGGCGGGATCGCGGCTGGCTGCCGAGTTGTCCAGTCCCCAGACCTCCTCAAACAGACCGGCATCGAGCACAGTGCCGTCTGGAAGTTGGAGACCGCCAGACAGCACGTGCGTCCGGATGAGTTTCAGCAGGTGTGGGGCGTCGGCGAACACTCATATGTTCCTGCAAAGCAGAGCAATTGATTTCAATTGAAATATTTATAGACGACAACATGAAGCAGGTGACAAAAGTTGCCCATATGGTACATGACCATTTCTACAAATGCATTAAGATTTGTTTTGAAAAAATAGTCCGAGTATTTGAATTAATGGATTTCTGGAATCAGAGGCCTATGATAAGCAGAGGTCAGTTGCGTGGGCCCTGACCCTATCATCCAATAACGTAGTTCCAGTTCAACGACATAATTTAGTGGCGAATGTTTAATGTGCTAGAAGTTGGAACACGGTCCGCCCAGCTCCTGATTTCATCTGACATGTTTGCGGCCGCTGCCACCGACCGCAGGTCATCCCGGTCAGGAGCGAATATCGAGCGCCGAAGCGACTCGAACCCACCTTGCCAGGATGGGCGAATTTCCATCCCAACGCTCTACCAACTGAGCTACGTGTTGGACGGGAAAGATATATTACAAAGAGAAGACGCACCTTGACATAAGCATATTTAACTAAAACATGCTCACTGCACCTACTCAAGCACACATATATTGCTATTGCTATATGATGATTTATACTGAATGAGACACGCAGTTGTTTAACAGACTGGTTCCGTCTGCAAATAAATAGAAGCTAACTAGTTGATCCTCTCCATATTATATGTTTGCAAAAACATACCTCGCTGGATCCGCTGGGTTGGTAAACCACGTCCGGTGAGCTGTGTCCGAGAAGGCGCTGGTGATCCCCAGATCGGCCCAGAGCCGCTCGTTGGGTGAGGCCATGTCGCTGACCGCGGCGACCACTCGAAGGCCGACGGCCTCCAGCCGAGATATGACGGCTGAGAGCTTGTCAGGCGTCATAGGCTGGTCAAAGTCAAACCAGACTGGCTGCTTCCACGCTGAGGTCAGCCCCCGGACCATGACGAGCTGCATTTTCGAAGCTTCCAACACTACGTCACGTCCCTGGTCGTAACAAATCCGGCTGTCCAGGCTCATCTCGTCGAAGGCAACGACACACAGTCTTCCCATGTCGTCGAGTCCGGTTACGGTGGCCTCCAGTACCCACATCGCCGACTCCATCATACCGGGAACCATCCGGAAATGCTGGGTCCACTCGGACAGGGTGGTGAAGGACGGGAGCGGGATCCTCATGGAGTCCTTCACGTACTGATATGCCCGCCTCGACAGGACCCGCAGACCCAAAGCCGTCCCGACGTCCTGCTCCGACCAGCGGACACGTCTGCCCGTTGCTGCAGCTCGGCGTTGGGCAGCACTCAGAGGGCCGCTGGCCGCGGCAGCCTGGAGGGCAGCATTCCGGGTGCGCAGTGCCCTGTTCTGTTCCCGGAGCCTCTTCGCACGCTGCTTGGCCTTGCTAGACGTTTGCTGGAGCTGGCGACGGATAACCTTCTCGGCAGCACGACTGCGCTTCAGATCGGCCTTCTTTCGGTCGAGCTCCTGTGCCAGGTCGTGGATCATCTCCAGCGGTGTCTGGACGAGGCAGGATGTTGAATGACCGAGGGAGGATGGGAGTTCGGACCTTACAGGACGAAACATGCCGGAGCGTAAGTAAAAGGTAGGATAATGTTGAGTTGCAACCAACAAACCCCAACCAATGACGCCAACGGACAGTATAATATACGTCCAAATCAGAGCCATAAGCTGGCGCAATTAGTGCAGATCTTCTTGTAAGTATTGGTGGCAACCGTTAGGTGCTTATGCGAGATGATGATTTTGGCTTGGTGGCGCCGCAACTCTTCAGATTATGTGGCGCCCACACTTGTACTCAACTCAATCAATCGACTCAAGTTACTCTCGTCGTGTGGTCAGCACTTCGGGTCCTGATAACGATCAGGGTTCGCTGGCACACCGTACGCTAGCTGTGATGCAAATTGTATACGTAGAGTTGCAGACTAGGTATGCTAACACAACACCACGCATGTCTAGATACTAAACTTGCATCTCAGCTAGCGTACGGTCTGGTGGCGAACCCTGATCCTTATCAGTACCCGAAGTGCAGACCACACAACGAGAGTAACTTGAGTCGATTGATTGAATTGAATACATCTCTCGTGGCGCCTTATGCGAGATGTCCCTATTCTCAAAATTAATATAGGACAAGGAGTGGAGGTTATAGAAGCGCGCACGCGCACGCGCACGCGCACGCGCACGCGCACGCGCACACCCACACACACTTACCTGATCAAGTCAACAGTTGACCGTTCTGCATGGTCAGCCCCCTGGGAGGCCTGGGCGGCCTGGGCGGCCTGAGCGGTCACCTTGGCGTCGACGTGGTCAGCCTCCTGGGCGACCTGGGCGTCGTGGCCGGCCACCTGGGCGTCGACGTGGTCAGCCCCCTGGGTCACCTGGGCGTCGACGTGGTCAGCCTCCTGGGCGACCTGGGCGTCGTGGCCGGCCACCTGGGTGTCGACGTGGTCAGCCCCTTGGGCGAACTGGGCGGCCTGAGCGGTCACCTGGGTGGCCTGGGCGGTCATCTGGACGGCCTGAGCGGTCTGGGCGGTCTGGGCGGGCTGAGCAGTCACCTGGGCGTCGACGGTGTCAGACCCCTGGGCGACCTGGCCGGCCAACTGGGCGTCGTGTGCGACTCCCTGGGCGGTATGGCTCTCTCCAGTAGAGGTGGATGCCCTGCAGAATATTATTTTGCATGCTGTTAATTGTTCATAAATAACCATACACATCCATACATTTTCACTTCAGCCACTTAGTTCATTTTTTTTCTCACTGTATATGCTGAGTCATTTCGCAAGAAATGTATCAATAAATAACATATTTGATCTATGTAGTGCTTGAGCAAGGAACATTTACTTCTTTGTTTTATTATTATTTTTCAGCTGACCTCTCCTTCAAATGATGAAAAGGTGTTTTCAACTTTTTTTAAAAGTGAATTTGTGATTACAGATCTTTTGCAAATCAACTCACAGCCTCTTTTTTTACAATTCACTCCTCATTAACTTTGCTATATAATATACTCAATTTAAAAAAAACAAAAAACTTTTCATCATTTCAAGGACACATCAACTAAAAAAGAATTTAAAAACAAAGAAATTACATATTTGTTTCCAGAAGAAAACAAAATGAAATGCTCCTACATGCCATTTGTAAATAAAACTTGTCAACCATTCCAAAATGGTCAGTTCATGTTAAATGACATCAGTAAATGCACTGTTGTCTGTGCTATGGCATGAGACAATAACACACACGCACGCGCACGCGCACACGCACACGCACACGCACGCGCACGCGCACACGCACACGCACACGCACACGCACACGCACACGCACACGCACACGCACACGCACACGCACACGCACACGCACACGCACACGCACACGCACACGCACACTTACCTGATCAAGTCAACAGTTGACCGTTCTGCATGGTCAGCCCCCTGGGAGGCCTGGGCGGCCACCTGGGCGGCCTGGGCGGCCTGGGCGGCCTGAGCGGCCTGAGCGGTCACCTGGGCGTCGACGTGGTCAGCCCCCTGGGAGACCTGGGCGTCGTGGCCGGCCACCTGGGCGTCGACGTGGTCAGCCCCTTGGGCGAACTGGGCGGCCTGAGCGGTCACCTGGGCGGCCTGAGCGGTCATCTGGGCGGCCTGAGCGGACTGGGCGGCCTGAGCAGTCACCTGGGCGTCGACGGTGTCAGACCCCTGAGCGACCTGGCCGGCCAACTGGGCGTCGTGTGCGACTCCCTGGGCGGTATGGCTCTCTCCAGTAGAGGTGGATGCCCTGCAGAATATTATTTTGCATGCTGTTAATTGTTCATAAATAACCATACACATCCATACATTTTCACTTCAGCCACTTAGTTCATTTTTTTATCACTGTATATGCTGAGTCATTTCGCAAGAAATGTATCAATAAATAACATATTTGATCTATGTAGTGCTTGAGCAAGGAACATTTACTTCTTTGTTTTATTATTATTTTTCAGCTGACCTCTCCTTCAAATGATGAAAAGGTGTTTTCAATTTAAAAAAAAGTTAATTTGTGATTACAGATCTTTTGTAAATCAACTCACAGCCTTTTTATTTACACTTCACTCCTCATTAACTTTGCTATATAATATACTCAATGGAAGAAAAAAAAAACACTTTTCATCATTTCAAGGACACATCAACTAAAAAAGAATTTAAAAACAAAGAAATTACATATTTGTTTCCAGAAGAAAACAAAATGAAATGCTCCTACATGCCATTTGTAAATAAAACTTGTCAACCATTCCAAAATGGTCAGTTCATGTTAAATGACATCAGTCAATGCACTGTTGTCTTTTTTTTTTTCTTTTTTTTTTTTGTTCCCGGACCGGCCTATAGCCATATTCCGGGTGGGGAGTGACATCTGGCAATTTGCCAGGAAAAGAGTTACGTTATCCGGTTTATGTGACCCGGGACAAACTAGGGAGTAGGGCAGCTATTTTACGTTACTAGTTACGTTAACCGGTTTATTTGTACCCGGAAAAATTATTTGTTCAAAGTAAATATAATATCTAACATTACGTTAAGTATTTCGTTCAAGGTCAAATATAATATCTAGCATTACGTTAAGTATTTCGTTCAAGGTCAAAAATAGTATCTAGCATTACGTTAAGTATTTCGTTCAAAGTCAAAAATAAGTCAAACACGAGACACACATGCATACATATTTTTATTACAATACACTTGTACAGTGTCAGTGTTGATGGAGCCGTGGCGGTGCCGTCATTGCCACAACGGGAGACTGTTGCCAGTCTCCCTGGCTCCGGCGCCTCGGCAAGACCTGGTTGTGGGGTGTATTTAGCTGGGCGAAAAGTCCTGAATAATAAAAAACCCAGCGTCTAAGGCAAAGGGGAAAAAACCTGCGCGGTGGGCCAAAAATGCGCAAGGCCAAAAACCCCTGTTATATTTGATTAGCTAAACGTGTTTGGTAGAGATAATCTAAGAGGAGACCTATCAATTCAGGATAACTATCACCTAACAGTGTTTGAAGATTTAATGTGATGCCATTTTGTTGTGTGTAATTAATAATGTTCTGTCGTTTATCGTTGTGTACTGGGCAAGTAATAAGTAAGTGCTTGATTGTGTAGCGCGGATAACCTGGGCAATGTTGGCAATTTGGTGGCGGGAGATTCTCCATAATATAATAATGAGTAATTTTTGTATGACCGAGACGGAGGCGCGCCAAAATTACCTCCTTCTCTCTACAATTCTGGTGACTGGATATAAAATGTTGGACTTTTGGCTTAATTGGATAAAGATGAAAATGCGGAGCGGCGTCCCACTCGCTCTGGCGCAGTACGCTAAGTTGAGAATTAATATAATTTAACACGTCTGATACTGGGCTTGGAAGTTGGTTTACTGAAGGTAATTCTAGGCTCAATTTCGCAAGTCTGTCGGCTTCCTCGTTTCCCGGGATACCTGCGTGTCCTGGGATCCAGAGGAATTTAATACTATTGTTTTTACTGTTTAAATACTTGATTAGTTGTCTGATTTTAAATACTATCGGGTTTCTACATTCACTAATCGAAGAAATAGCCGTGAGCGAGGCGGACGAGTCTGTGCAAATGACTACTTCCTTAAGTTTTTCTTTTCTGACGTATATTAATGCTAATAAAATGGCTGACAATTCCGCTGTGTATACGCTATTTATGTCGGGAAGTCTAAAGTTATTGCTAACTGTGTTTGTGTAGAATGCACCACCGGTTCGGCCTTCGCCCCGTGAACCGTCTGTGTATATGTATGTGTATGTGTTGTGTTGTGATTTGTGTTCGTGGAAGAGTGAGAGTGTTTCTGACGCGGTGACTGTGTTTTTGTTGTGTGTGAAGAGGCGGTGTGTGTCTGGTGTTGTGTCGAGCCAGTGAGGTGTGAGTGGTGGCGTTGGCATTGTGGTGATGTGAGCGATGTTGAATAGTGTGAGTGTTTGTCTGATTCTGTGACTGATAAGCGGGTGTCGTTTTTGTAGTAGTGTTTGTCGTCTAGTGGGTGCGGGGTGATTTAAAATGTGGAATGTTGGGCGTGTGGGGTGTGAACTTGCTCTGGCGTAGAATCTAAGTAGTGTGTATTTGCGTCGGCGGCAGAGTGTGGGAATGTTAGTGTCGATGTGTAAGTTTGTGGTGTTGGTGGTGCGGCAGGCTCCAGTCACGATGCGCAAGGCAGCGTTTTGGACAGTTTGCAATTTTTTAATTTGTTTGGAACATATGTCATCAAATAAGAATGCGTTATAATCCAGTACTGGGCGTATCAGGGAAGTATATAGTTGGAGGAGAGTGGCCCGATCTGCGCCCCACTCTCGACCAGCCAATGACTTCATAATATTAATTCGTCGCGTACATCTCTGCACTAAATCGTTGAAGTGTGGGATGAACGAGAGACGTGTGTCTAGCGTTATTCCCAGATACTTGAATGATTTGACGAAAGGGATAGTTTGATTTTTATATTTTAATGGAATGTAGGGTTCCACATATGCAGGTTTCTTTGAAAAAATTAGAGATGCAGATTTACTTGGAGAAATTTCCAGACCCCATTGGTCGCACCATACTTTTATATCAATGAGTACTAGTTGTAACATTTTGCTGGCTTGATCGACACTCGGGTGCGAGAACCACACCGCCAGGTCATCAGCGTACATTGAAAATTTGAGACCTTTGTCGATCTTATTAATATTACTGAAGATGTCGTTAATCATAATTAAAAATAGGGTCGGGGAGAGGACCGATCCCTGTGGGACACCGTGGTCCTGATTTTGATTTGGAGAATATGTGTTGCCGCACCTTACATTAAAAGTTCTATTTTCTAAAAAGTTTTGGATAAATTTGGCGAGTCGACCTCGAATTCCGGCCTTATGGACCTTTACTAGAAGTGCGGTTTTGTTGACTCTGTCAAACGCAGCTCTCAAATCAAGAAAGAGGGCAACTGTGACCTCTCTCCCTCGAAAGCCGCGCTGGACAGAGTCGATAAGACCAACTAAATTGTCCGCAGTGGAGCGACCAGGTCGAAAACCACTTTGGTGTGGGGAAAGTAAATTATTTGATTCAATGTATGTCCTGATGCGTCCATTAACCATGCGTTCGAATAGTTTACATGCACAACTGGTTAGAGAAATAGGGCGATAGCTAGCGGGAGAAGATTTGGGTTTGCGAGGTTTAATTATAGGAATTAGCGTACTATTATGCCAAGATTCAGGGAAAGTGCCATCAAACCACATGGTGTTGAAGGCTGTTAGTAAGTTGGTGAGACCAGTCTCTGTCAAGTTTTTAAAGAAAGAGTAATCAATTTGATCTGGCCCTACAGAAGTTTTACCACATTTACCGATAGCATACGTTAACTCGGAGTTGGTAAAAGGAGAGTTGTAGATTTCTACGTTATTAGAGTCAAAGCTAATAGATTGAAATTGATCGTTAAGTTGGTTAGTAAAAGTTGGTGTACATTGTTGGGTTGATGATATGCTAGCGTAGTGTTGTGCAAATTGTGTCGCCACCTCTAGGGGAAGCGTGTAAGATGTGTTGTGTATTTGTAAGTGTGGGATTTTGTATGGCGGTGGTCTTTTATTTGAAAACGATTTAATTAATGTCCAAATTTTTGAGAGGGAGGTAAATCGATTAAAGGTAGATGAAAATTCCTGCCAAGATTCTTTTTTTGCTTTGTCAATGATTGTTTTAGCCAAAGAGCGGGTTTTCCGTACTTCGTGCTCGTTTTCTGCAGTTATACAAGATTGAAATTTTCGAAATGCTCTTTTCCGGAGGGCAACAGCTCTTTGGCATTCTGTGTTCCACCACGGGGCAGTACGCTGCCTCGGGTGGTGTTGTGTGTGTGTGCGTGTGTGTGGGATGTGCTGGTGTGCTGATGCGAGAATAGTGTTTAAAAATGTGTTAATGTCGGTCTGGGAGTCTGCGGGGTGACTAGTGTCAATGTGTTTTTGAAAGGAGGACCAGTCGGCTTTGCGAAGGTTCCATCTAGGCAGAGAGTAAAAATTAGTCTGTCCTGAAGGGACTTGGAGTTCTAAGTGAATTGGGAAATGATCGCTAAAAAGAGGGTCAGATTGTGCGTTAAATGTAAAAAGAGTCGCGATGCGTGGTGTGGCGAAGGCGAGATCGATGGCGCTGTAAGTCACCTCGCCTCCTGAGTGGTGTACGTGTGTGGGCGATTGGTCGTTAAGGAAGACCAAATTATGCCGGTCCAGTAGGTCCAGCATAATTTGGCCTCGAAGAGAGTTCCGAAGGCAGCCCCACGCCCGACTATGCGCGTTGAAATCGCCCATAATCAGACATGGGGTGTTAATATTTGTAATAAGCTGAGAAAAAGAATCAATGTCTATGTCCTCCGTAGGACGGAAATAAATTGAGATGAGAGTTATTTCTAGCTGAGCGATTTTAATATTAACGCCGACTGCGTCTAAGGTTGTTTGAAGGTCGATTTGATGATGCAAAAGTTGGTTTGAAATAAGCAAAGCCGAGCCGCCTCGGCGCGGTGATGCATTTACGTTGTTTGTATAAAGGCTATAACCGTAGATTTTAAGAGTATAATTGTTAAAGTCGGCGTCAATAAAATGGGTTTCCTGGACAGCGGCTACTAACGGATTATTATTTAAGACGTAATGTTTGAATTGCCCCCAATGGGATATTAAAGATCTAACATTCCATTGGAGGACAAATTCTGGCTGGTTATTATTCATTTTTAGTCGCTGCTGTCCGGGCCGCGCCCTGCGGTCGCTCGGGTGTGCCTGGGTATGCGGGGCTTCGACCGTGACCGGGACCGGGCTGGCGGGGAGGGGGTCGGGCTCTCCTCAGTGGCCCGGGGGCGGGAGTGGGAGGAGGGGCGGGAGTGGGAGGAGGGGCGGGGTCGGGAGGAGGGGCGGGAGTGGGAGGAGGGGCGGGAGTGGGAGGAGGGGCGGGAGAGGGAGGAGGGGGAGGAGGGGCGGGGTTGGGAGGAGGGGCGGGAGTGGGAGGAGGGACGGGAGTGGGAGGAGGGGCGGGAGAGGGAGGAGGGGCGGGAGCGCTGGTTCTGGCCGGCCTTCAGGGCGGCGGTCCGCAGGAGGGACTCGTCGTCGGACGACAGTTCCAGAGAACGACGGGTGGTCTCCCGGCGAGGGGAGGGTCCGTCCGAGGGAGCCGGGGTGGACTCGGCTGAGCGGCGGGGCAGGTCGGGCATGGGCGGGTAGCCGTACCTGGCGGGTCGGGGTTGGGGCAGGTCTGGCTGGGCAGCCTGCTGGTATGGGGTTGCCTGGGGCGGGGCTTGCGGACCGGTGGTCCGGTGGGGCGGGTGCTTGGCCAGCGGCGGCCAGGCGGCGGGGCTCAAGTTTGGGGAGAGCGTCGGGGGGGAAGCGGGCCTCTGTCGGTGTCCGTTCTCCTTCTCCACGAACGCCACCTGAACCGGGCAGCGCCGATACCAGGCGGCGTGGGCGTCGCCGCATCCGGCGCAGCACTTAGCTGCGGCGGTGCACCCGTCTGTCGGGTGTTGCCCGGCACACCGACCACACGTGTGGCTGTGTGCCTGGCAGACGCCGTCGGTGTGGCCGAATCGCCAACACTTTCGGCACTGCCGGGGGGGGCGGATCCAGGGGCGTACGTCTACCCGAAGGTAGCCGCAGTACACCTGGCTGGGCAGTGCTAGGCTGCCGAACCTCAGGCGTACCAGTGGGTTGGGCTGCTCTTGCCTCTGGGGCCTGAGCCGCACCACCTCCACTACGCCCTGCGGCTCGAGCTCAAAGAGGATCTCCTCCTCAGAGAGGCTAGCCACCTCAGGGCACCACATGAGGCCCTCCACCGAGTTTAGGTGGATGGGGGCCTCGACGTTCACCGCTACACCGATGAACGACGTGGTTGCCAGCAGCCGGACGTTCTGCTCTCCAGACATGGTCTGGATCAGGAGAGCTCCTGACCGGATCACCCTGGCCTTTCCCACGTCCCCGCCACAGGTCGAGTGTATCCAGCGCCTTATGGCGAAGGGGTTGGTCGACCCAAACGGAACACCGTCGTCCCGCTTCATAAGCAGGAACGCCGGGCCGTCGGGGGTGCGTGAGTCGGGCGGGAGCCTGGCCCCTGGACGGGGCGGGCTGGGCCCCTGAAGGGGGCGGGGCCCCTGAAGGGGGCGGGGCCCCTGAAGGGGGCGGGGAGGGGGGCCGTCCAGGGGGACGCGCGGTCGCGCGCCGGAAGACCCCAGAGGGGGGTCGGGCGGGTCGGGGGGGCGGGGTTCCGGGGGGGTAGCCATCGTCGTGGCTCAGGAGGGGAAGGATGGGGGCTAACTGATTACGTTAATTGCCACACACGACAGAACGTGTTGGCAACTGCAAATTAACTTCTCAAGACTGGAGGGGACCTAAACCGTGGAGGAGGCCTATTGCCAATAAAAAATTTGTATCTAATGAGTCTACCTACTTAAAAATATCTAGAGTCTACCTATCTAGGGGTCTACAACCCTGCCACACGCACGTGGTCAGGGTTCCGCACCCGGAAGCGGTGGAGGGCTGGAGCAGGCTGGCTGGAGGCGTCTTCAGGTCCGATGTCGATGAAAGGATGATGCACTGTTGTCTGTGCTATGGCACGAGACAATAACACACACGCACGCGCACGCGCACGCGCACGCGCACGCGCACGCGCACGCGCACACGCACACGCACACGCACACGCACAAGCACACGCACACGCACACGCACACGCACACGCACACGCACACGCACACGCACACGCACACGCACACGCACACGCACACGCACACGCACACGCACACTTACCTGATCAAGACAACAGTTGACCGTTCTGCATGGTCAGCCCCCTGGGAGGCCTGGGCGGCCACCTGGGCGGCCTGGGCGGCCTGAGCGGTCACCTGGGCGTCGACGTGGTCAGCCCCCTGGACGACCTGGGCGTCGTGGCCGGCCACCTGGGCGTCGACGTGGTCAGCCCCCTGGGTCACCTGGGCGTCGACGTGGTCAGCCCCATGGGTCACCTGGGCGTCGACGTGGTCAGCCCCCTGGGCGACCTGGGCGTCGTGGTCGGCCACCTGGGCGTCGACGTGGTCAGCCCCTTGGGCGAACTGGGCGGCCTGAGCCGTCACCTGGGCGGCCTGAGCAGTCATCTGGGCGGTCTGAGCTGTCTGGGCGGCCTGAGCAGTCACCTGGGCGTCGACGGTGTCAGACCCCTGGGCGACCTGGCCGGCCAACTGGGCGTCGTGTGCGACTCCCTGGGCGGTATGGCTCTCTCCAGTAGAGGTGGATGCCCTGCAGAATATTATTTTGCATGCTGTTAATTGTTCATAAATAACCATACACATCCATACATTTTCACTTCAGCCACTTAGTTCAGATTTATTTTCTAACTGTATATGCTGAGTCAATTCGCAAGAAATGTATCAATAAATAACATATTTGATCTATGTAGTGCTTGAGCAAGGAAAATTTACTTCTTTGTTTTATTATTATTTTTCAGCTGACCTCTCCTTCAAATGATGAAAAGTTGTTTTCAAAATTGATTTTTTTTAAAGTGAATTTGTGATTACAGATCTTTTGCAAATCAACTCACAGCCTTTTTATTTACAATTCACTCCTCATTAACTTTGCTATATAATATACTCAATTACAAAAAAAAACTTTCAACATTTCAAGGACACATCAACTAAAAAAGAATTTAAAAACAAAGAAATTACATATTTGTTTCCAGAAGAAAACAAAATGAAATGCTCCTACATGCCATTTGTAAATAAAACTTGTCAACCATTCCAAAATGGTCAGTTCATGTTAAATGACATCAGTAAATGCACTGTTGTCTGTGCTATGGCATGAGAAAATAACTTACACTGCCAGGAGCTCCTGCACTGATCTTCTCTGCTCCTTCAGCTGCCATCTAGCATCTCGTGCCCCACCATCCGCTTCTGACCTGCATCAGAAATGAGCAACATACCAGCACTTGGTAATGATAAAGCAAAGTTAATAAACAGAACACTGAAACATTGATTGGGCAACATTTGTTGGTTATAAAACAAGGAAATAGCAAGATAAAAACTGACAATGCTCTTCTGTATTCAACATTGTTTACAAAAAGAATAGATAAAGAGCACACTGATAGGTCCCAATATCAAACAAAACAGACAACTCTGAGCATATCAATGCCTCTTATTTGACACCAAACAAACTTAATTACTCCTGTTAGGTTCTTTCTTGTTTATCATATTGAACATAACATTGGTTGCCCCCTCATAGATCACACACCACAGTGCTGTACCATCAGGCATAGCAACAATTTTATCCATACAATGGGATGTGTTAAGTGACAAAAAAACAGTGTCAATCAAGGCTACTTCTAGAATTTCAAAGCATGTGCTTAGACCTCACATTCATCATGTAATCCAGTGAAAGGATGAGAGCATATTACACAGAACTTAATCATCTTTGCTAGCAACTAGGCAATCCAAATTTGTTTAGCTTAAGCTAGTCAACAAAGCTGGTTCACTTACTGGATGAAGCTTGACCCTGGCAGCTTCAATGAAGGGATGGCACCCTGTTCAAGCCTTCTTTTCTGGGTGTTGTCACTGGTGGTTACTTTGAATTGATGGAACTTACAAAAATCTTATGTCAAAAAGTGTTCAGAGCAAATGGTTCCAGAAGCAGGATTTATTAAATCTTTCCTGCCACACATGTGGATCCATATCTTCCGCAGAGACGGGTCCTTGGGAAACCGATGGAATGATATGCTTCGATCTGCACCTTCATCGCCCCTTTGGTGCGAGCTTTTACTGCAGCCTCCAACAGCACAGAAGGGCATCTTGGTATGTCCTGTAATTTTAAGGTGCATTAGTAACATTGATCAAATACCCATAGCAGGATATGACTTTTGTGAAGTACCTACCATGCATCGGCATGTCAATGCCTAAGTAGGTTATTGATATTCATGTTTTTACCTTTGCATACAAGGACACATTGAGCACAAGTTTGAACAACTGTAATACTGAATTTAAATCAAGCTATACAAAATATGTCTAAGTAAAACATCCACCAAGCTCCAATGAACATCAAAACTAGCCAAATGCTGCCCCAGTATGGCAACTGAATTGCGATAACAATACAAATAACACTGATTGAACTTCGTTGGCAAAGTACCATGAGGAGCACCTCCAAAGATGCTCATATTATTATCCTTCATGACAAGTTTTGTGAGCAAATAATCACATAAATCGAATCAAAATTGATTGACCTTTCACATGAGCATTTCTACAGTTCTCAAAGTTTTCTCAAACTAGAAAAAAAGCCTCGAGAAGCTCCTATACACCCATGCCCTACACACGACGCACCGCGATTAACGTTACGTAAACAAATAATGTTCGGCTATTCTGGCCCTCATCCCCGTCATCGGCTGTTAACCAATGAGCGGCGATAACAGCTCACGCTGATTGGACAAAAATCTGTCAGCAGCGACATCTGGCTAACGATAAAATCAGTGAACACGGTCATGCTGCGGACGTTGCTAATATTTGTCGCCCTTTTTCCCCATGTTAAATAGGCGGAGCGGACCCCCCTGGTGTGCACATATTGGGCTGTGTCGAAATAATTGTGTTCAGACAGCGTCCTTTGGACCAATCAGCAACTGCTTTTGTGACAGAATTGCACGCGTGACAAATTGGTCACGGCATCATCGAAGTAACTTGAATTGTGGAAATCGGTCTTTTTAGCCAGAATGTGTCACTTTTGTCAAATGATATCACCAGGTTGTTGTCACAAACGCTGGTTGGTGAGTTGGAAGGTTTTTGCACCTCTGTCCAGCCGAACGCGCCCCGCTGGGGGATAAATTGTACCCCCCTCGTATCTTCCGAACCAATGACCGCAAGGAGACGCGCAAGGCGGTGATCGAAAGCTCTCAATGAGACAAAGCTAATGCTTACCCGAAATTCTTAAAATAAGGTCACATGTCAGGTCACGGTCATGTCAAAGGTCAAAACCGAGGTATGTACCAGGTGTTGGTGGCTATACTTTCCATTCAAAGCCTTATACTGCGACTATTACCGCAAAACGTGCTCTCAAATGTATAATGAATCTCCCGCATAAGTGAAAGTGAAATTGTAAGCAAAGGTCAAGGTCAAGGTCAGGTCACAAATAGTCACTATTGGCAAGAGTTCTACGAAATTCATGCGACACATGTTTTTATGGGGTATTTTACACGTATAATTCGATAAAGATAGTCATGTTCATAGCCTGACCCCATACATGGCCCTTAGGTGAAGTTCAGGTCAAGGTCAGGTCACATAAGGTCAAAATTTGAAATTGATTAATATAAATAAAAAGTTATGTTTCTAGACCAGTTTGGTTTTAAAGATGCAGTGATGGTATTTATTTGTCAGTATCTGGTCAGTAAGAGCCCAAAAACGCAACTAAAAAAATGACGTCATGAGTTCCTCATACTTAGGGAGCCATAAGTCAGTCAAAAATTAAGATATTGCTTTGGAATTTGGTTTGGGTATCGTCTATACCTGGTTCTCCAATATGTATTCCGTTTTTTAACATCTTCAAAACATTGATTTTGGGGAATTTTTCCGATTGTTTGTCCCTTCCTTTTGACGTTTTTTTTTGCAATTTGCATCAAAACTCGATTGTCTACGATGTTTAAAAAAATTATCGTTTTTCCACCAAAAATGGCATGACATTTCATTAAAACGTCTTTATCTTCCAAAGTACTACATCAATTTAATTGAAATTTAGCAAGAAGACGTAGAATTGATGTTGCATAAGGAACTAACAGTCTCACTTCGATATTTATCATAGTTTTCAAGTTATTCAGACAATCCGGGAGAGGAGTAAAAATTTCCCCCCTCCCCCAGCACCGCGCGGGTTAAGCCCTAAATCATCCCAAATTGTAATTGCAAAATACTTAACCATATTTGTAACAGGGGGGGGGGATTCCGCGCCCCCCTCATGTTTTTCGCAGATATCTCCAGAACGGCTGGGAGCAGGCCCGTGAAATTTTGGGACTTTTCATAGAATTGAATACCGCATTTGGAATCAAAATTTTGAGTTCTTAACCTGAACAGAGGCGGTTCCAGAGTACAGTTTTGGGTGGGTTCGGAGGCGATATTTGGCGATAATACAGAAATGCGATCTTCACGGTTTCTTCCTAACTGCATCAAGTATGAAGGAGTTACATCGGCTTACCGTGATTGCAACAAGTGCAAATTAGATGATGTTAATGAAATATCATACAAATTACATGGCAGAGGCGGTTTCAGGGGCTTGAAAAGGGGGGGGGGGGAGTTCCAGGAACTATTCAATGCTTGGCGGGAAGCAAATAGAGCAATGTAAGGGGCATTTATAGTTATCAAGATGTACAAAATAGCTTCTGCTTCCATTATTTGCATAATTTATGACATATAGAGTTTCAGGGGCGTGTTCAGGCACATGAAAAGGGGAGTGACTGTCTTGGTGATGACGATATGCCAGCGATAACGGCGCAATAGACGGTTAGCTTATAATGATATATGCACATATGAGGCCAGAAAAGGGAATAAAGTCATTTTCTTGCAGAGGCGCGCTCAGGAATGGAAGAAAGGGGGTCATATTATTGCAAGGAAACTAAGAGGCATGGGCGTACAATGACATAACATACTGTAGTTTTCGGATGAAACACGCACCACAGGCTACTCTACGAACGATTATAAGATAATAGGCGAGTCCAGGTAGGGTAAAAGGGGGTAAGCAATGTTGATTGAAGTTGTAAGTGAAATAGTCACTGTTGACTAGTTAGTATCATAATAGCGGATAATATACTTATGAAAAGGTATTGAGCCGCCCCAGTTTGGATCCTGGATACGCCTATGATGAAGTACAACATGCAAAAAGGAACTATCTACGATCAGTAACATATTTATAGTGCTGGGTAGCAACTTGTCTGCGGTTAATATTTTTTTCCCAATTTTACCTCCCTTTTTCACTAACCTGGTACCGCCTATGGCACAAATATGATTTTTAACTGTTTGGCCTAATGTCACAATCACATACCATTTAATTTATTAAAAAAAACATCAAAAAAATGGTTTTATTACGCATTTACTTCACCCCCATATTGAGTGACCTGCACACGCCTATGATTTTGGAATTTTCAAACGCCACTGTTATATATCAATTCCCAATTCAATATCTATCGATTCGTATTAATTGTGTTAAAATCGGTCGATAAACATGGAAGCTATGTTGGATCAAAAACACCACTATTTTTTTTTGTTTTTGCCCCCCTGTTGCCCCCTATCAAAAAATAGATTTGTTTGTTATTTATAAATTTAGATTATGTTGAAGGGAACCAAACGCCGTTTCATTTTTGAAAATCGGACGGGTAGATCTCGAGATCTCCGGGGGGGGGGCGGAATCCGCCCCCCCTCCTGGTACAAATAGGGGTAGCCAGGAGCCTGTTACAAATAGGGTTAAGTGCATACCACAGGATTTTAGTCCATTAGAAATTGGCCGAGTTAGTCAAAACAAGTTCTTGATTAATTGATTGATTATTTATTTTAAGCAGTAACTTTAGGCGACAGGCGAGTACCGGCTAAAGATCGTCGTCCACTGCACTCGCCTAATCGCCTAATGGCTGAATTTAACATGGGGGCCTATGGGAAGCGCGCCGACTTGCCGCCTAACGACCGAATGCGCGATTAGGCGTGTTCAGCTGATTTTTTTTCGGCGCGTTGCCGGCGAGTCATTCGGCGCTGAATAGGCGCGCAGAAGTTAGAAATGTTGATCTGTTCGGTCGTTAGGCGTGAAGAAAGCTTACCTGCACTCTGCATCTGGAAGATCTTATTGCACATTTTGCGAGAAGTACTGTGTTCTACATTATGAAGTCAAAGCAAATATCACAACCTTACCATGGCGTTGGTGTTTCCAGGGCTTCATATTTTGTATCTAATGATCAACCATGTTATTTATGGTGATAATCTTCAGAAGCAGTCTTCTCGGTACTAGACCACTACTTAATTTGCTGAAATTATTGAAGCATGTAGCCACAGCAACACAACTGTATATTACGCGTATTTCTCCGAAGTTTCCTAAGTTAATTTATAATAGAACGTTGATTGATTTGTTTATGTTTCTCTTGATTTTCGTGATCTTGTTACCGGCTCAGAACTTAAGGATTTTGGGGATTTACTAGTAAGGCATGCATGGCATGAAGCAGACGGCGCGAGTTATTGCATCTGTGTCCGGGAACTGGTAAACATTTTTGTGTGCTGCAATCGTAAAGGATTACTTACCTGCACCTTTCTGTGGCTGTCAGTGAACATACAAGACAAAATCAGTACACCAGTAAAACGCCTTTTTAGGCGATGATCGAGCGGGCGCGCTCTGGTAAAGCTAAAACAGGTTTTAAATATGATACGGTACGGGAGCACACGTGGTAGTAACACATATTCCTTGTAGTCCTTTTAGTCCCCCATACAAATTGTCAGGCCTCCATGCATGCCAACATAAAGATTTAGTTTTATTAAATTGTACATGATCTCCTTTCTCGAATCCGACAAAAGGGAGTACGTCCTAAGCGCTACATATTTCAGCGTATCAAAAACGAATGCTTAGATAAATCAAACCATTTTTGATCAAGAATGATTTTGGTTCATTTCGACGTCTACGGGTGTCACGCGCTGTGGTCCACCCCTATCAGAACGCACCATAACAAAATCGAAATTGATTTGCTGGTCCTATCCAATGGTGAAAACCCGATCTCGATCGGAGCAGTGGTTGCAAAGTTATTAGCTTCCAAACAGAATATACCCCCGTGACTGCCGGGTTAATCTTCAGCTCCGTACAATACCGTGAAATGAACACATCACTAAGTGCAAGTAGCGCAAGCAGGTGCGCAACATAATAATATAGCAAGAAACAAGCTCAGTGTCAAAAGCGGGACGATCCGGAGTTTATATGAAGTGCTGGCGACCGGCAGTGGTCATTGTTCATCCAGTGGCGGCCAAAGACGCCGTGCTGCGGTCGGCGGAGACAGTGGGCTGGTAAAGAGATTTATTTATTTATTATTTATTGTACATCGTGGGATTGTCCCCTCTAATGGACCGAGGTCCGGGGGCTATTCCCAATCCCGAGTCAAGAAACGTAGGGTGTATAAAAACAGTGGATAGAATATCATTCACACGCACATATTCCCAGTCAGGTACATATACAATAGATTCGTCGCTCTACTCCTTCGTCGGTAGCAGGCGCTTCTTCAGCGTACGTTTGAACGACGCCACTGACACGGTCGCAAGTTCAGGTGGCAGCTCATTGTAGAGCTTAGCTGCGCGATACACAAACTGACGCTTGCCCGCAGCAGAGCCGGTGATGCGAGGCAGACTGAGCAGATGGTCTTGCCTAGTACTGCGCACACGATCAGCACGCTCTCGGTTCGTGTAAAACTGCGAAGCCAGATACTCTGGTTGACCGGTGACGCGGATCCGATGAAGTGAGGCCAAAGTCTGGTGATAAAATAAGTCCGCAGACGTGAGCCAGCCTAGCTCTTCCCTAGCAGCCGAGATGGGGTCGAACTTCCTTTTTCCTGAGATTATGCGAGCGGCAAAGTTGATGATCTTTTGAACTGCTGCGAGATTTTTAGCCGAACCGTTTCCAAAGATAGTGAGGCAGTACCGAATGTGAGAAAAGACCAGTGCGGATACGATGATGGGCAGGATCTCAGGTGGAAGCTGATGACGGAGCTGAGCTATTCCCGCCAAGATGCCCATGCATTTCTGGCTGACGAAGGTCACGTGGGAGTCCCAGTTGAGGCAGCGGTCGAATATCACCCCCAGATTCTTTGCCTCACTGCACGGAGTAAGCGCGACGTCGCGGAATTTAACAGTGAATGCCGGTAAGGTGCGGAGATTTTGACGCGTTCCGATCGGGAGCAGTTCAAACTTAGTTTCGTTCACCTTCAGACCATTTGCACAGAAATAGTCATCCAGTGAGGCCAGGACTGATTCTAGACGGGCGATGAGACCGGGCAAGTCAGATTTAGGGCCAGAAACGAGAATTTGGGTGTCGTCGGCGTACTGGACAACAAATGCTCCAGCTGCGTGAAGGCTGAGGTCATTTGTGAAGATAGTGAAGAGCAGGGGCCCCAGTGAGGATCCCTGTAAGACCCCTTGGTCGATAGGTCGCGGGTCCGAGATCTGTTTGTTGTTGGCCGAATCAGTGAAACTCACGCCTTGAGTGTGCCCAGAGAGATAATTTTCGAACCAGCTTGTCTCGATGCAGTGAAGCTGCAATTTGGATATCAATTTGGAGTGGCTGATGACGACAAATCCCTTACTCAGATCAATCAGGCAAATAATCAAAATTTGGCTCTGATCCATGGCCGAGAGCGCACGGTCCGATATGCTGAGAAGGGCGGTTTCCGTGGAATGGCGCGGTCTGAATCCGTGCTGGGTTGGAGTCAGAAGGTGATTAGTAGAGAGGAAACTGTGCAGTTGGGTCTGGACGAACTTTTCCACGATTTTGGAGATGACCGGAACTAGTGAAATGGGTCGGTAGTTGGACGGGTTCTCTGAGTCACCTGACTTGAAAACTGGATGGACGAGGGCATGTTTACAGACAAGTGGGATTTCTTTTCGAGTGATACTTGCGTTGATGATATGCAAAAGGATGGAGCCGATGACGTTAAACACAGGGTGACGCGGTGGTGGCTATCAATGTATGTGCAGTCAGCCTCGGAAATCTGCGCAGGATTTTAGACCTCCGAATTCAACAAATGTTGAGGTCAGACACTAACTCAGCAGGTGTTTGAAACGGAGGACATTCAGTGAAACTCGTACCCATCTCATACGACAACTTCAGCTACGAGAGTCACCTTCCGTATCCCAGCCGAGGAAGTTCGATCGAACTATCGCTGTCTCTGGTCAGTTCAGTGCCGCACACTCTGTTGACCAGTGACCAATGGTCACGGTGGCGATCGTAGCAGTGCCCAGACGTCAGAGTTAGCCAAACGTAAACGCAAGAAAGATGGCTGTAATCAAACCAGAGAGGGAAGTTCACCTCGAGGACCATGGTCGCTTGCTGGTGACACGGGCTGCTGACAAGCACTCCTCATCAGCTGGATGTCATTCTTCTTCCTCACCGTCGGCTACAACAGCGTGTCCATGATCTTCATGGGGGAGACGCCTGACTTCTTCTGCGCGGACGGTCACCCTGAGAACGTCACCTTCACGTCGCTCTCCGAGACAGCCGAGCGGTGCCGCGCGCAGAACGGCGAGCCGTGCCACCGCTGGATGTTCGACCCGGCCGTGCCCGGCTCCTCGGTGGTCACCCAGTGGGACCTGGTCTGCGAACGGAGTCCGCTGCTCTCCACCGTCCAGTCGGTGCTCCAGCTCGGTGGCTTGGTCGGCTCCCTAGCTGCCGGTACTCTCGGTGACCGGTTCGGCCGGAAACCGTCCACCTAGGCATGCTTGCTGTGTACGTGACGGGTATGTTTCTCTCAGTAGCTCCTGTGTCGTACGAGTTCTTCCTACTGGCACGGTTCACAATGGGTCTTGGCTTGATGGGCAGCGTCAGCAGCAGCTTCGTGCTGGTCATATATCTGACTGGTCCGCGCTGGCGCGCCTGGGTAGGCCAGCTCATGGCCCTGCCAATTCCGCTGGGTGAGATGCTGCTGGCGGCGGCGTACCACCTGCGTGTATGGTGGCAGCTGCAGCTGGCGCTCGCCGCGCCAGCGCTCGCTTTCCTCCCCAGCTTCTGGCTGGTGCCCGAGTCGCCACGCTGGCTGATCCTGCGAGACCGCGACGCCGAGGCGCTACGAGTGCTGCCCACCACGGCGCGCGTCAACGGCCGCCAGCTGCCGGAGAAGGCGCAGCTGCAGCGAATTCTGAAGGACATGCGACGCTGTGAGCTGGCCGCAGAAGAGACTGCCACCGGAGACGGCGTCTGCGCGGTAGTGGCGCAGCTTTGGCGCTCGCCGCGCCTGCGCCGCTGGATGCTGGCGACTTGTTTCTGCTGGGCGACGTTCTGTGGCGCTTATTTTGGCCTGTCGTTCAACGTGACGCAGCTCAGCCAGAGTCCATATCTGACCGGTGTGCTGTCAGGGCTGGTTGGAGTCCCGGCCTACCTCCTATCACCGCTGCTCAACCGCTTCGGCCGCCGTCCGGTCGCCTGTGTCACCTTCTTCCTTGCTGGTGTCTCCATGCTCCTCGTTCTCTTGGACGACGACGCGACGCTGTGGCTCGCCGCCGGCCTCATCGGCAAGCTCTTCGTCACTTGCGTGTACAGCATGATGTTCGTCTACACGTCCGAATACATCCCAACCTCCGTGCGAACCATTGACTTTGGCATCGCCACGGTGTGTTCGCGCATAGGGGCGATGACGGCACCGTACATCGTCGATCTAGCCCGTGACGTGAACCGTGCGGCGCCATCGGTGGTGTTCGGCACCAGCTGCGTGTTGGTCAGCCTGGTGATCCTGCTGCTTCCTGAGACGGCCGGACGGCGGCTGCCGGAGACGGTGGCCGAACTGGAGGCAGGGGCGCTGGACCAGCCCGAAGACAGGAAGAAGGCCAAGGAGTCCTGCGACGGTGGTCGGAAAACGACGGAAAAGTCGAACGACGATGCTTACAAAGAGCATCCGCGTGTACCCGTGCTGAGTGTCGTGCCTGATGCTGTCGCTGGGGTAGCGAACGGAGCAGCAGTCGGCGAAGCGGAGGCCAAATTCTGACCTGTGTTGGGGTCGTGAGACGCCTCCTCATGATAAAGTGACGAAAAATCGCAGCGGCAGACGGATAGGAAATGGGGTGGTTTTCACTACAAGCTATGACTTCGCTGGCTTTCAATTGTAGTTCGGGAGAACTGAGCATTCCGCTCCTGATTGGCAAGGACTGCCATGCCATCCGATATACCTATATCAGTGCAACGTCTTTATGGGCGATGTCCGAGTGGGCGCTTTCGCACAAACCTGAAGTATGTCTGCACTCTGCATGCAGAGTGCAGTGCATAAGTGCAACTGAATAGCCCCACGTAGTTCCCGAAATATATGAAGTAGTTGCCCGCATGTGCATACGTGCATAGTGACTGGAGTTCCGCTACGTGCAAAACTACCAACAGTTGTTCCTTAGGATGCATGCAAATTGTAATCTCGGAAGGTCCAGTACCGTCATGCAGGGTAACCTTAGCCAAATGGAAGATCGCAATTTAAGTTAATACTGTGCACGCTCTGGTTCAAAACGCATGGTGTCCCATTTGGCGAACTAGCGACTCCCAGGCGGGCACAGTGGACAATTATCACCGTCCCATAGGAAAACATGTGTTTAGTGAAGATATCCAGCAATTGAAAGTAAACTACCAATCGCATCAGAAATGTAATAGCGGAGCAGAATAGCCAGTTCCATTAGCGAAGGGTTACATTGAAAAGGCCACGATTATAACTTGACCTTAGGTCACCGATATAGAAAATCCGAGATAAACGAATTGTAGTCCCTAATGACTTCATGACGTGCCATGAGTTTCATGTCGCTCGCAGGGGTGTTAAGAAGTGCCAGCTTACTATATATAGTGGGCGCCAACATAGTCTCTACAAAAACTTGCTCCGGGGCCGAAAATGTTCCAATTTAATAATCTGTTTTGCTCTGTGGTCATCAATTATGTAAAGTGTAATGCACAACTACACATACTTTTCAAATTAGCTGCCAAGTTTCGTTCTTTATCATTGCTAGTTATGAATCCCAAATACCACCATCCCCAACCATCCTTCGGCCGATATATTTGTCTCGGATATAAATAATTATCGCCAAAAATACGTGTCCTGAAATGTCTCTAAAGTTCTGGGATCCTGGTGGGGGCCGGGATCGTGGCGGGGGCCGCTTCCATTGCTTTAAAGGGATGTCCGGAGGATTTCTAAAAAGCAACTTAAATGAATGGTGGGGGATCAACAATCATGCATGCTCAAGCTCAAACTTGCTCCTGCAGCACCTACAGCAGTGTATCGGCAAAGCATTTTGTATTTATTTCTGACTCCATAACGTTGGTCACAGCTGTGCTCAGTACTATATTCATGATGGCCGCCCTCATCCAGTTTGGCTGTGGTATTGGCGCCCACCAAAGCCGAAGCGTACGAATTCGCCGAGACTTGACCTTGAAAAGTATATCTATGTTATAAGGTATAGGTCACATCCTCCTACGGTCCCAAAGTCGAGCCATAGCAATTCCTGCTGTTTTATTATGAAAGAGGCTAAGGTTGTTGAAAATATAATTAACTGCATACCCTTTTTGATTTTAAAGTGCACTGACGGAATGCCGAATGAAGATGTTGAGTTTGCAACATTCAAAAGAAAATAACAGTCCGCAAAAAAGTGATTCTAAATAGTGATGTGGCGACTCCAATTTTACGAATGCTTGACAAGCATGAGTGGTGCAAATGTATTTTTTTATCTAATGGGGGGAGTTTCGGGAACCACATTTTGCAGGTGAAATCGGACACGCCTAATCGACCGATACACACCAAAAACTCCATATAGGCCTGCGAGGTGGCAATGTCCCTTTAATATAGGGGCCGCGAACCACCGTTCGCGGCCCCCGTCTGCCTTGGGAAATACCTTACGAAATTATCCGGCCCCTTGCGAAATATGAGGGAAGTTGATTTGGTCATTTGAAGTTTACCAAGTGATATCTCAAGATTCTGATGGTAACGTCACCATAACAAGGGGCAATACTGTGTGACTAGCTTGCAGGCCGTTGCCATCCCAATTGTATTTGATCTACCATGGGGATTAACGAAAACTCTATAGAGTATAGGAAGATGGATAATCCTGTGCTGGTAGGTACTTGCTCAAAAAATATTTTGTTTTAGTAAAATTA